>CAUYQG010271045.1:0-19472 GCA_963574415.1 Tarsius wallacei | reverse complement strand
TCATCTCTACACTAAGTCAAAAGTTAGCTGGGCGTGGTAGCGCGCGCCTGTAGTTCCAGCTAAGGAAGGCTGAGGTGGAAGGATCGCCGGAGCCCAGCAGGTTGAGGCTGCAGTGACCAGGAGCGGCCACTGCACTCCAGTCTGGGCGACAGAGTGAGACTCCAACTCAAAAAAAAAAAAAGATATGGGAAAGTATTCAACTGCAGTAGCTATCAAATCAATATAAAGCAGTGAGAATAAAATAATACAACAAGCCTGAGCCCGCAGGTTCGAGACCCGCCTGGGCAACTTGGCGAGACCTCATCTCTACAATAAATTTTTAAAAATCAGCCAGGCGTGGTAGCGCGCACCTGTAATTCCAGCTACTCGGAAGGCTGAGGCAGAAGGATTGCCGGAGCCCAGCAGGTCGAGGCTGCGGTGGCCGGGAGTGGCCACTGCACTCCAGTCTGGGCGACAGTGAGACTCCAACTCAAAAATAAAAATAAAAAAAAAAAACAATACAACAGCTCTGAGGATATCTTTTGTTCATAGCACTCAATGCTGGAAAACATAGTGACATGGACACTCACAAGTATTGTTTTTTAGTGGCACAAGTTTAGAAAAGTAATTGTCTTTAAGATTATGTAAAACTATTTACACTTTTTTTCTCAATAATTTTCTTTATAAAATTCTGTTGTGGGGAAATAATCTTAGATACAGAAAGACAAAAGAATCTAAAGTTTACTAAATTCCTGTTAGAAATTATGCAAGACACTTCTGATCTTGAAAAACCTTGAGTTAGATATGAAATAGATACTACTAATTCTATTTTACACAATATCTAAATAGCGAATCTAACATCACAGTTGGACATTTCAGCCCAACTTTATAATTTGTAAGACCATAGTAGGTATCTTTGAAATTTCTTTTCTTTTTTTAATTTCTTGATTGTCAAGAACTTGTATTCAGAAAGACCATCGTTCCCTATCTTCTTTATATCCCATCTTCATCTTTTCTTCCTCTTACCTAGAGTCATAATGGCTATGAGAAGTTGAGTGGGAATTTGAGGCTTCAAGAGACACATCTTCAGCCCTCAGCTGGGGGATACAGATTAAATTCAAAAAAAGAACTTCATCGGACGAAATTTGGCTCTCTTTACTTCTGGGAAATTGTTAGAGGAAGACATCTGGATCAGACAGGAAATTCCAAGAAAAACCCAAGGGTGCAAGTGTGGGAGCTTGTTATAAACTTCCCAATTCTCAATGAGACATTCCATATTTAAGTGCATTAGAGACAAATGTCAGTGCATCATGGGAACTGCCCACAAAAAATCGGCTCAGTAGGGGAAAAAAATGTGTTCTAGAGACATAAAATCAGTGCTGCTCTGTTAATAGATACCAATGACTCCTTTGAGGCCCAAATCATGGAACATTCGACATGACTCAAGGACATTCCAGGGAACAGCTAATAAGACTTCAAGGCATGTGCCTTCCGCTCAGCCTTCATGAGCCAGGGGAGGCAGGCTTGTGTGAGTGAGAAGTGCCGAAGTGCTCTAGGTAGTCAGGTCAGGGACACAAGGCGCGCTCCCCAAGAAAAGAACTCAAGAAAGAATTCATAGATGGGGCTGTCATGCCACATTCTCCACTCCAACACAGACTCTGTGAACAAGAGCACCATGAGTGATGGTTGATGTCTGCCATGCTGTTCTAGAGACAGAGGCCCAAGATCATTTAGGTGCCTACTTGGAAGCCAGGAATAGGACATGCTGCCCTGGTTAAAATATAACTTTGTGCTATGGAAGAAAACAGTAATTTTTGGCTTATTTAAAAGAGTGAGTATATATAAATTTTAAAAAGTGATAGCCACTCACGGCTGTAGTCTCTTGGAGCATCAGCCAGAAATCAGGCTGTAGCTCTCTTCTCCCAGGTTTGCTACACTTGCCCTCACTGTTCCTCAGGCCTCAGGAGAACATTCAGAGGAAGTTGTCTCAGCCCCTTCCAGCTTTGTCTATGACTTTCGACGCTTGGGTGCAGTTAGGATTCTGGTTGACACTTTCAATTTTTTGTAGGATTTGCATCCTTTCCAGAGGATAAGCCACAGAAAGAGCAGGTCAAAACAAATGTCTTAAAACTCTTTATCCCACCAGCCAGACCAGCAGTCTCTAAAGCTGTGTGCTTCTGACAATTCTCTCACCACCAATATAATATTTATCTAGGACCTTGCAATTGTTTCATTTCTGAGTCATCTGAAACTTAATTCAGAAGCCCTAGAGAATAAGAAAGAAATGTCAAGTAAAACATGAATAATAAAAAGGTCATATTCAATTACCATGTTAGGTATGTTTCTTTTTTCCAATTAACATTTTCCTCTCCAATCCTTTGAAAGTAACAAAAAATCTTAAAGAAAATACATATAATGATAGCAAGCCTAAAACAAAGAGTAGAATAAAATAATGCATTAGCTGGACATTCTATAATCACAATTTTTATACTTTCTTTTCCTTTTCTCTTAGCCCCGCATCAAATCCACCACCAAGTCTTATCCATTTTGCCTACAAAATGGCCCTCAAATCTATCTACATCTTTCCATCTAAACTATCATCACCCTAGTCCAAGTCATTATCACATTTGGACCTGACCACTGCCATACTCCCCTCACTCAAATCCCTACTTGGATTTTTGTCCTGCACCCATCTATTTCAATCAGAAGCCAGAGAGGCTTTCTTAGAATCCAGATATGATTATTTCATGCTCTTGCATAAAAGCCTTCAGTGGCCAATAAACATTTGAAAAGAGGCTTCCCTGATTACTCATTAGGAAAATGAAAATTAAAACCACAGTGATATACCTCTACAAAACAACCAGAATAGCTAAACATTTTTAAATGCAAAATATCGAGTATAGGACATAAAGAGATTGGAACTCTCTTGCTGGTGATAATGCAAAATGGCATCTTCACTTTGATTTTACTAAGGCTGCATATTCACTTTGGAAAATGATATCTACTAAGGCTGCATCTTCAACCATCCTGTGGCCCTGCAATTATACCATTAAGCATATATATCCAACAGAAATGCACATTTATCAATACACGTTCACAAGTGTTCAGAGCAGCACAATCCATAACAGCCCAAAACTAGAAACTTCCCCAATTTTCATTCACAAACTAGCTGTATCTTCATGCAGTGAGAATGAACAAGCAAAACTATAGTAACTTGATAAATTTCACAGACATACTTTGAGCAAAAGAAGTCAAATATCAGGGTATGTACTAGTATTGTATGATTCCATTTATGCAAAGTGGAAAATCAGACAAACAAATATGTTATTGAAAGTCAAAATAGTGATTACTCTTGGAAGGAGTGGGTTGGACTGCCAGGGGGATACAGGGGAGTCCTTCTTGGTTTCTGATAATGTTCTGTTTCTTGATCTGGATGCTATTTATATGGATATTCAGTTTGTGGAAATTCAGCAAGCTGTGCACATATAATATGTGCATTTTTCTGTGGGTGTTTACAGTTAAATAAAAAGTATTTAAATTACTCACTGACTTCCCATTAAGGTAAAATCTCCAACTCTTAACATGGGTTATAAGATCATAAATCATCTAGCACCTGCCCACAGCTCCATCCTTCTTTTGAGCCACTAAGCCCCTTGCTTAATAACTCTAGCCACACTGGTCGTGAATCTGTTCCTTGATTGTACCTCATTCCTTCCCACCTCAGGACCTTTGCACCTGATATCCCCCAGGTCTAGAAGAGTAGATGGCAAACTGTGGCCCAAAGGCCAATCCAGCCAATCCTACCTGCCACCTGTTTTTGTAAATAAAGCTTTATTGGAATCTAGCCATGCCTGTTCATTTATATATTGTCTATAGTTGCTTTGGTACTGTAACTATAACAGAGATCATATGGCCCACAAAATTAAAAATATTTGCTCTCTGGCCCATTATAGAAAAACATTGCCAATTCCTGACCTAGAACATTCTCACATGCCTACTCTACCCCCATCTGTCTAACTCCTTTTGGAATTCAGAAGTAAAAAACATGTCCTTTGTTCAAGGAAGCCTAAGTCCACTGGTTGTAGGCAGTCTCCTGGACCTTTCTCCTATGACTCTCCCTTTCTTCAGATCCCCAAAAGTCTTCCCTTGCTCTGAGGGTAGAATCCTAAGTTCCTCACAGCCTACAAGTCCTTGTGTGATTTGGCCTACTGTGTGCCTCTCTGGGCTTTTCTCCTGTACTTGCTTGTTCTGATCTGATAACTCTGGCCTCATTCTAAGACATAGTTAAGTTCTTTACACCTCAGGGCCTTTTGCCCATACTGAACCTTCTACCTCAAATGCTCCTTCTCAATTCCCCATCTAGGCAACATGTGCTGGAGGCTCCTCCCTCAGCTTGGGATCCTGAGACTCCAGCCTCTTCTAAATAGAGCCTCTTCTTGACCCTGCCCACACCCACCCTTGCATCTTGCTTCCACTATCCCTTCCACAGAGGCTGCCCTCTCCTCAGGCACCAGAGCCTCTCACACAGAGAGGCCACCACTGGCTCCTCACAATGGGCCTTTCCCTGGACCCTCTCCCAGCTGAAGACCTTTTCGGAAGTGGCTCCCACAATGTCTTGCCCTCTGCCCTCGGCCCTTTGTCCTACCCCAGAACTGGTGCTGCTGCTCACTGGGAAGCGGATAGAGTTACATCAAAGGGGGATCCTGGATCTTCTTGGTGCTTCAGACACAAAAATGAATCACCCAGATTCCCCATCAAGGGAGGACTTGTTGCCTCCAGTTGTTGGTCCCTCCAGAGTCAGCCCCAGCTGCTTCAGAACACGAGCTGAACACCTCAGCTGAAGCCATGCCCTTCCTGGGGTAGCCTATTTCAATAACTGAGTGAGGTGGGGCATTAAGGCTCCAGCATTGCAGTTCACCCGGGGATAACTCTAATGGGTAATGCTTGCCCCAGAACACTCCACCAGGTTGGCAAGGCCTTGTTAGGCCTGCTTTACAGTTTGACTTCTCTCTCCTCCCAATCTCGCTTCCTCTCCCTTGCCTTTACATATATTGATTCCAAATAAACATCATGAACCCCACACTCTGTCTCAGCATCTGCTTCTAGAGAACACATCCTGGGACATTGCTTGGTTTATTGATTGGTTATTTCAATGACTTTAGGGGGTACAAGTGGTTTTTGGTTACATGGATGCATTGTATAGTGGCAAAGAAGTTTGGGGTTTAAGTGTACCCTCTACCCCCATCTATGCACATTGTGCCTGATAGGTGATTTTTCATCCATGCTCCCTGACACCTTCTGCTTTCTGTGTCTCCAGTGTCCATTATGCCATTCTATATACCTTTACAGGTCCTTAGTTTGGCTCCCACTTTTAAGTGAGACCATACGCCATTTTGTTTCTTGTTCCTGCATTACTTCACTTAGGCTGATGGTCTCCAATTCCATCCAAGTTGCTGCAAAGACATTATTTCATTCATTTTCATGGCTGGATAGTATTCCATGGCATTTCCATATGCCACATTTTCATTATTCGCTGGTCAATTGATGGGCATTTAGGTTGATTTCACATCTTTGCAATTGTGAATTGTGCTGCAATGAACACGCAGGTGCAGGTGTCTTTTTTGAATAATGACCTCTGTTCCTTTGGGTAGACACCAAGGAGTGGGATTGCTGGAACAAATAGTCAATCTACTTTTAGGTCTTCAAGAAACCTCCATACCGATTTCCATACAGGTTGGACTAACTTACACTCCCACCAACAATGTATAAGCATTCCCTTTTTACAGCATCCACACCAACATTTATTGTTTTTTTTTTTATTTTTTAATAATGGACATTCTGACTGGTGTAAGGTGGTATCTCATTGTGGTTTTAATTTGCATTTCCCTGATGATAAGTGGTGTTGAGCATTTTTTCATGTTTGTCGGCTATTTGTATATCTTCTTTTTAGAGATGTCTGTTCATGTCATTTGCCCACTTTTTGTATTTGCCCACTTTTTAATGGGATTATTTGCTTTTCTCTTGCTGATTTGTTTGAGTTCTTAGGATTCATTAAAGTAATGTTATATGACAGAATGTTAAAATGGAAGTTGGGAATGAGATCCCAAGCTATAAAAATCAGACATCAAATTGAATTGAGGGATAAATCATCCTGCAAGACTTTCAAAGTAGATATCTCATGGTGGATCACATGACCTTTGTCTCCTCATCTACATCAATTTATAAACAGGATGATTGAGGAGTATATCTTAAAAGACAGTGGTTTTAAAACTCACATCTCACTCCTGGAGGTAAAGGTGGGTTGTGCTTTTCACTTTGCTTCAAGACCAAAAAGAGGATTTAGAAAGCTGACTACCATGCAGTTGGGGGTGATACAGTAGCCTATATCTTATTCTCACTGAGGAAATCAAGAAGGCAAGAGATAGGCTAGATGAAGTGGATGAAGGATAGACAACACTGTGGTGGGATGATCTTACACTCCCAACGCTTGTATAGGCATAGCATTGAGAGTATTTCCTGTTGGTAGATTTGGGGAATGCACAAGGGAGAGACAGTCTTTAGGTTGTCTTAGGTATTGTCTAGGAGGCCAACTTAGAAATAAAAACAGAATTTAGCATTGAAGAGTCTGAGAATTCAGTCTGAGAGTTAAGCATTTTGCTAGAGGTTTTACCTACATTATCTTAGCTGACCTTGAGAAACCACGAATTGGCATTGTTACAAAGGAACTTTTTGGGGTGATAGAAATATTCTATGTCTAGACTGTTGTGGTAGCTACACAACTGAATGCCTGGCGTGGTGGTTCACACCTGTAATCCCAGCACTTTGGGAGACTGAGACAGAAAGATAACTTGAGGCCAGGAGTTCAAGACTAGCCTGGGCAACATAGCAAGACTTCATCTCTACAAAAAAATTTTTTTCTTAATTAGCTAGACATGGTTGCATACATCTGTAATTCTAGCTACTGAGGCAGAAGGACCACTTGAGCCCAGGAGCTTAAGGATGCAATGAACTATGATCATACCACTGCACTTCAGCCTGGGTGACAGAGCAATACTCTGTCTCTAAAAAAGAGAAAAGAAGAATAAAAAGAGGAAAAGAGAATAAAAATAGGAATAAGAAAATAACGGCCAGGTACTTTTTCAGGAGAGCAGGTTTCTTACAAGAAGGGTTTTGTTCATTATTATGGGACTGGAGACACTTGACTTCAGACTTTCTTTTACTTACAAGGGACTAATAAAGACAATAAAAAGCCCTGCCGAATAACTATAACTGAGCAATAGGAGACGAAATATGAGTGGTATTTGTATAGTGCACCACATACACTGGTAACGTACCTTAACCAAGACCTCATACTTAACTGGCATTTAATAAATGCCAGGTTTCCTCCTATGAGCCTATTTTATCAAGTATGTAGAAAATAGCAGCACTACAGAAATAGGAAAAAAATTGAAAAATGGCAGAGAACTTGAAGGAAGCACAACATTTTGAGATTATTAAGACAAGGACATACTTAAGGTGGTTGATTTCCTCACAAAAATCTAAAGTATGATTCATTTAGAGCTACATAAAAGACTGGTGAGCAACTCTGAAACGAGAGGTGATTCTCATCCAAATCCACAAAACTAACATATCTTAAACACAAAAATGTTTCTATGCTCTGTTCTAGAAACTTTTCAATGAAGGAAATGAAGGAAAAGTCTCCATGTTCCAAACACAACATGCATAAGACACAACAGAATGAACTACCAGAACAAATAATAGCATCCAGCATGGTTTTCTGCTACAAAGTATATAAAAGTCAATAGCAAGACAACAACTTTGGAAAACTATTTGGCAGTATTTATGAATGAACAGATGCCAACCATATGATGAAGCACTTTTACTCTTACGTGTATACTTAACAAAAATGTATACATATGTTCACCAAAAGGCATGCACAAAAATGTCCATAGGACCCCTATTCGTAATGTCCCCAAACTATTACCTACCTAAAGGCCATCAACAACAGAATGGATTAAATAAATTGTTTTTTGTTCACATAATGAAATGCTATATATCAGTGAAAATAAATGCTTTACAACTGTATGCAACCATTCGGATGAATTTCACAAACACCATATTGGGTTAATATTAAAAATATACAAGAAACTCAAACAATTCAATTGCAAGAAAACAACCCAGTTTTTTAAATGGATGGAGGATCAGAATAGACATTTCTCAAAAGAAGATAGACACATTGCCAACAGGTATGTGAAAAAATGTTTCAACATCACTAATCATCAGGGAAACTTAAATTAAAACCACAGAAAGATATCACCTCACACCTGTTAAGATGGCTATTATCAAAAAGACAAAAGAAAAGTGTTGATGAGAATGTGGCATAAAGAACACTTGCACACTGTTGGTGAGAATGTAAATTATTACAGCCATTATGAAAAACAGTATGGAAAATCCTCAAAAATTAAAAATAGAGCTACCATATGCTCTAGCAATCTCACTACGGGGTACATAGACAAAGGAAATGAAATAAGTACATTGAAGAGAAATTTGTATTCTTACATTCCTTGTAGCATTATTCACAGTAGCCAAAATACATGTTCATCAGCAACCTTAGTGCTCATCAGCAGATGACTAGATATAGACAATGTGGTATATACACAATGAAATACTATTCAGTCTTTAAAACAAAGGAAATTCTGTCATTTTGCCAGAACATGGATGGAACTGGAAAACATTATTCTAAGTGAAATAAGCCAGACACAGAAAGAAAAATACTGCATGATCTCACTTACATGTGGAATCTTAAAAGTCTAATTTACAAAGGCAGACAGTAGAATGATGGTTACCAGGGGCTGAGGAAGTAAGTGAAATTAGGAAGATGTTGGTCAAATGATACTAAATTGTAGTTGGACAGGAAGAATAAGTTCAAAAGATATATTGCACAACACAGTGACTATACTACAGTTAATTATAACATATTATACATTCTTTGAAAACTGCTAAGAGAGTAGATTTTAGGTGTTCTGACCACAAAAAAAAGTAGGCAAGGTAATTGTTAATTAATTAATTAGCTTGATGTCGTCATTCCACAGTATATGCATATATCAAAACATCATGTTATACGCCATAAATATGCATATACACAATTTTTGTCCATTAAAAGTTTAAAGAAGCCGGGCTCGGTGGCTCAGCCTGTAATCCCGTGCCTTAGGAGGCTGAGGTGAGTGGATTGCCTGAGCCCGCGGATTTGAGACCCACCTGGGCAACTTGGCTAGACCGCATCTCTACAATAAATAAAAAAAAAAACTAGCCCGGTGTGGTAGCGCGCGCCTCTAGTTCCAGCTACTTGGAAGGCTGAGGCGGAAGGATGGCCGGAGCCCAGCAGGTAGAGGCTGCGGTGGCCGGGAGCGGCCACTGCACTCCAGTCTGGGCGACAGAGTGAGACTCCAACTCAAAAAAAAAACAAAAAACAAACAAAAAAAAAAGTTTAAAGAAAAAACATAATATTAAGAAAAAGAAGCCAGATACAAAACGTATTTTAAACTATTTGTTTCTGCGTATATAGAAGAACATACCTTTAGATCGTCTTGGTTTGGGTGATGGGGGCAGTAAGATCAAGAGGAATCACCCGTTAATTGCATATGTATTGATTGTATATGTACATGCCTAAGTGGTTTCCGGAGTTAATGTCTGTTGCAGGTTGGGTTCCGCAAGAAACTGAGATGGAGTTTAGCCTGCAGGATGTTTACTAAGTAGAACCCTGGGGATTAACACTCAGAAAAGGGAGAGGAAGGAGGCAAAACAAATATGGAAAGTTCAAAGTAGCTGGGGAAATTGTGACTAAGAGGATGGATTCTAGGGTGCTAGTCACATTCTGATTCTCGGTCTGGGTGCTGGTTACATGAAGTCCTCAGTTTGTGTACATTCATTGAGCTGTCCTTTTATGATACAGTCACTTCTCTGTATAGTATGTTCAAAATAGATAATCCCATTTCTTTGCATAGGCAAAAATCAATCTGATAATCTTGTGGAAAGTAAAAATACCACTCACACTAGCAATAGAAATACTCAAAAATAACAAGTTACTTGCAGAGAAAATTTTACCACTTTATTAAAGAATATAAAAGAAAAACTGACAAAATGATGAGCTATACAAACTTCATCATGAAGATATCTTAACATGGTATAGCTGCCAATAAATTCAATAAAAAACTGAGCTCTACCCAGAACAGTGATTCTCAAAGAGGGTTCCACAGACTCAGGGTTCTCAGATTGTGGTGTGCATCAGGATCACATCAAATCACAAAACAGATTGTTTGGTCCCAACCACAAAATTTCTAACTCAGAATTCCTCAGGGGGAGTCTAGGGCTTTGCATTTATTTATTTTTATTATTTATTATTTATTATTTTCTTGAGTTGGTGTCTTACTCTGTCACCCAGGATGTAGAACTGTGGCACTCTCACAGTCACCCCAGCGTCAACCTGCTGGGCTCAGGCAATCTTTCCACCTCAGCCTTTCAAGTAGCCAGAACTACAGGCGCACACTACCACACCCGGCTAATTTTTGATTGATTGTAGAGACAAGGTCTCGCCAAGTTGCCCAGGCTGGTCTCGAACCCGCGGGCTCAGGCAATCCACTTGCCTCGGCCTCCCAAAGTGCTGGGATGACAGGCTGAGCCACCGAGCCTGACCAGGCTTTGCATTTCTAACAAGAGAGGCTGATGCTGCTGGTTCAGCACTTGGACACTTTGAGAACCACTGCACTAGAATCAAGTCCTTCCTCCCCACCCCATAGAAAACCCAATCACCCCAGATGCACTGACTCTTGATGTTATTATGAGACTCACACTTTATGGACTTAAAGTGAAGAAGGTTTTGCTCTTATCAAAATGCTAATTTATGCAGGAGAATGAGAAGGGCAAGCTATTGCCAGTTTTTCATTAGTCTTTTGAAAGGAGTTGTCTACACTGCTTAGGGCACCTTCTCAGCTCTAAGTTACGCCTCAACCCTAAGGACCCTATCTTTGATGTTCTGCTAAAAATGATTTCTGCTAAGGACTTCAAAGTCCTTCTGTTGATCCCAGTGGGAACTTTGCAATCACTGTGCCATACAGTCTCCTACATTTGACAATGGTGATATCCTAAAAATACATCCTAAAAACTCTTTATAACCTTGACATTTGTGGGTATCTACCCTTCTTTACCACTTCATAGAATCCATAGAATTCCTCGCCCATCCTTTAAATACTACTTACTCCATGGCTCTAGCCTCCGTCATGCCCCTCAGGTCATCTTCTCATGTCCACACCTTCATCCCACCTCCTCCCTCCAAGCTGAATACTCCTCTGTCAGTTTATCACCTAAAGGGTCTCCATCTAGTTGTCATATAGGCATTTCAAACCCAGCATGCTCCTTCTCCAGTGTTCCCTAGCTCAATAAATGGCACCAATGTCAACTCAGTTGCCTGAATCACAAACTTGGGAGTGAACCATGACCCCTCTTTTTCTTTAGCCTCCATAGCCTGTCAGTTGCTCACTTGCGAGCCTTTACTTATATAGTCCTCAACAGATAGTGCTTGTTTATTTCACAAGTCACTCTGACTCATTCTTTGGGCTTGTTTATTTGTTTGTTTGTTTTTTAGAGCCTGGGTCTCACTACATTTCCCAGGCTGGTTTCAAACTATTTCAAACTCCTGGGTTTAAGAGATCCTCCCACTCAGCCTCCCAAGTAGCTGGAAATACAGGCTCATGCCACTGTACCCAGTTCCACTTTGACTCATTTTTAAGATTCAATTCTGTTATCTCCTCTCCCAGAAGCCCTCCCTGATAGCCCCTTACTATGTACCCATAATCCCATAATTCCCAATACTTGCAACATCTAAGTACTGATCACAGTGTGGCATAGTTCGTTGTTTGTGTATCTGTATCCCACAGTTTTTTTCTGTCTTTTCATTTAACATATATGTACTTAGGTTAAAGCACTTTCTACGTACCTGCACTGATCGAGGCCCTTAAGAGTCATCAGTGAACAAAACAGTTGAACATCTCTGCCCTTCTGGGCTGTGAAGCAGGCTCACTGTGCACTGGTTGTCACTTCAGCTCATTGCCTGTTAGGCTGCAATAGAGGACTGAGGGGATAGCCAGTAATGGGAAGGAGATGGTTTCCACATGGATCCAGTCAATAAGTTTCCAAATTAAAACCAAAGAAGTTTACAGAAGCTGGGCTCGGTGCTCAGCCTGTAATCCCGCACTTTGGGAGGCCGAGGTGAGTGGATTCCCTGAGCCCGGGGGTTCGAGACCCGCCTGGGCAACTTGACGAGACCTCATCTCTACAATAAATCAAAAAATTAGCCAGGCATGGTAGCACCTGGTAGTTCCAGCTACTTGGAAGGCTGAGGCAGAGGGATCGCCGGAACCCAGCAGGTCGAGGCTGCAGTGGCCGGGAGCGGCCACTGCACTCCAGTCTGGGTGACAGAGTGAGACTCCAACTCAAAAAAAGAAAAAAAAAGAAGTTTACAGAAGAATATACCTGCAGGTTTTCCTGCATCACCTGCATTGTTTTGTAGAGGGGACCTGCTGGATTGGCCTGGAAATGAGCTTCTTCCCCAGGGAGACCTCAATACCATGCATGCCAAGAGAAAGAACACTCACAAGAGTTAAGTAAAGCAACTTTAGTATTCACAGAGAGGCAGCATGAAACAGTAGAACCTAGGATTCAAGCAAACCAAGCCCCCAAGTCTCAGGAATGCTGCCCTGGGTGATTGAAATCTTGTCTCCACAAACCGCACTTGAACCACAGCTGAGGGACCCCCAGACAGCGGTCCACGCTGTGTTTAATAACCTGGGGGCAACACGACACGCTGAGCTAAAGTGTTGAAGAACATCCTGCTCGAAGAGCGGCAAGAACAGAGCCCAGGTTGTTATGGCCAGTTCCTCCATATCTCAGAATGTCACATTCCCAGCACATTCTACAGTTGTTCTTGAGAGCTATAAGTGAGAAAGGAGGGAGAACTAGGTCAATCCAAGGCTACCTGGAGAACTGACCTGCATGGGCTTTACATTCTAGAGCAACTGTGTCCCCAGGATTTAGCCAAGGCATGGAAAATACAGGTTCCATAAACATCTGTTGAATGAATATATTTACACTGCAGTGTGGATGAGATAATCATAGCCTTTTTCCAGGGTAGACTTAAAAGAAAAAGTAGTAAGAGCAAAAGTGGAAGAAGCAGAAGATAGAGGACCGAGGGGATGGCCAGTAATGGGAAGGAGATGGTTCCCACATGGATCCAGCCAACAGTTTCCAAATTAAAACCAAAGAAGTTTACAGAAGAATATTCCTGAAGGCTGTTTCCTGCATCACCTGCATTGTTTTGTAGAAGGGACCTGCTGGATTGGCCTGGAAATGGGCTTCTCCCCCAGGGAGAACTCAATACCATGCAGGCCAAGAGTCATGTCCTACTGCTATGAAGATCTTTGGTGAGCTCAGTGGAGAGAGGAGTGATGGGCAGGCCCTGAACCGCTAACAGACAGAACCCAGGCAGGCCTGCATACCCAGGTGTCAGTCCCCAGGAAATGAGAGACCAATAAGGGCCTGGGGAGTCCATAGAGCCAGGGGAGGAGGATAATGGGGATGCACTTCTATTATTAAACAACAGTCGACGGCCATACCACCCTGATTGCCTGATCTTGTCTATGCAACAGATCACTACATTGACCAGGAGACTTCAGTCTAAAAAGATGTCTTTGGGAAGGGGAAGATAATGAGGAAAGGAAAACAGCAGGGTCCTTTCTGAATGTCTCTTTCTGGCGTGGCTTGGTGATTTTATTTCACTGTATTTGGGCCTGCATATTGATCCCAGACTATTAATTGTCCTCAGTTGCAATCTCCCACAGCATGGGGACCACCTCTATTTCACTGCCTTGGCTCTTCCCAGCGCCCTTAGTTAACAAAGTAGGCTGGGAATGGGGAGGTATGTATGAGAGATAACTGGATCAGGCTCTGCTAGTTACTAGGTCTCAGTTTCTTCTTCTCTAATTTCATCATCATCACCATCATCATCACCCAGTATTTACCATGTGCCGAGCACTGCTCTAAGCTTTATATACACACACACAGACACATACTTACATATATAACGTACTCACATATGTATGTATATGTGTGTATATGTATGTACACACATACATATGTATGTACATACATAGATATGTACGTACATATACCCATTTAATCCTGACAACAACCTTAGGAAGTAGGTATTAGTACCATTCCCATTTTACAAATGAGGCACCAGGAGCACAGAGAGGCTACATAACTTGACTAAGCTCACATAGCTCGTTAATGGTGAAGCCTGAATTTGAACTCAGGAAGTCTAACTTTAGACTCTATCCTCTTAGCAAATGGGTTCAATCTTGTTTGAAACATGGATTGATTAATATGTAGAGCTGCTGAGAAGGATTCTGAAACTATGCCTGGACTCAGTAAGAAAATTACCATAGTTGATTGGCAATGTCTACAATGGTGGTGTGGATGCTGTCTCTTTTATCCCTGGGTTAGGTAACGACAAATACTCTCCCCCGATCAGATTTTAGTTAGGCTCCTCTGAGCCCTCTTTTCAACTAGGATTCAACCTTGGCCCCATTCTGTCATTGGCCTACCTCGCCCACTCTTAGAAAGAATCAGGTCTGGTCAAGCTCTGCTGTGCTTTAAAAAAGAAAAGAATTCGGGTCCCCTCCCACCGTGAGAGCTTTTCTGTCCTCTCAATAAATCCTGCTTTCTCAAAAAAAAAAAAAAAAAAAGAAAAGAAAGAAACCTCGAAATGTCAGTGGCTGACAGTGGCAAAGGATTATTGCTTGTTCAAGGTACACGTGGCCATGAGTCGCCTACAGATCTGCCCCACATGTCTTCTTTATTCTGGGACCCAGGCTAAATATGCAGCCTCCCTCTGGACATCCCATTCTCACGGCAGAGGGAAAAGAGAAATGGTGAAATATCTGACGCACACAAAGCTTATGTTTACCTGTGGTACAAGGCACAGTGCATTAGCCAAAACAAGTCAAACTGGCAATCACTGATGTCATTGGTGGAAATGGAATCTATCCATAGGCAGGACCCCTGGGAGGGTTGCTGTGGCCATAACCCACTAGAGAGTAGCAGCCAACAATTGGGAATGATCATGCAACATCTAGTTCTGACCCAGCTCTTTCTTCTCTGATCTCAGTTCCTCAGCCAGTGGTAGTGTGTGTATCGGGGATGGGGGAAAGAGAAGTGGAGAGAGTGAATCTCTAAAGCTCTTTCCAGTTTTTTGTTTTGTTTTGTTTTGTTTTTTTAGTTGGAGTCTCACTCTGTCGCCCAGACTGGAGTGCAGTGGCATGCTCCCAACCACCGCAGCCTCGACCTGCTGGGCTCCAGCAATCCTTCCGCCTCAGCCTTCCAAATAGCCAGAATCACAGGCGTGCGTCACCACGCCTGGCTAATTTTTTATTTATTGTAGAGACGAGGTTTTGCCAAGTTGCCTGGGTGGGTCTCGAACCCGCGGGCTCAGGCAATCCACTCGCCTCGACCTCCCAGAGTGCTGGGATTACAGGCTGAGCCACCAAGCCCGGCCTCTTTCCAGTTTTGATGCTTAATTTTCCAATTCCACCCCAATACCTGAAATCTCCTCTCATCTGTCCAACCAGGTTTTAGATTTTAATCTCTCTTAACACACTAAGTTGTATAGATAAAAACCAACCATTTTCTTTTTTTATAGCTAATTACTCTTTTTTAATCTTTATTTATATTATAAAAGTATTGCCAAGATGGACTCTTATTGGAATTCATTTTACTATAACACAAGGTAAACCAACCATTTTCAGTTTTTTTCTCCTTATATCAAAACTGACAGTTTCTATATACAGCCTATCCTGTAACCATCCTTATCTTACACAGATAGGCTATCAGCTCTACACGTGACTTGAAATAACAGAGCACCCCCTACCGTGCTCCCCCCCACACCCTTGCTGACTCAAAAGTAGTCCTGCTCACCTAATGAAGAAACTAGGAAATTCAGGTTCTCTCTCTCACACATCAATGTCTGCCCTACCAGTGCAACCAGCTCCTGGATCCATCCACTGTTGCTAATAATGACCAGTGATTCCACTTAAATACTCACAGCTGTGTGACAGTTTGTGTGTGACTGGGACAAGGTGGCAAGACCACCTTGCTCCTCTAGTCTCACTGCCTCCAGAACCCCACATAAAATATGACTAGGGCAGAGCCCATCCATCCTTACTTGAGTCATCCTGCCTTGCTAACCCCCTCCCAGACCAAACCACAGCATCACCAACACACACACATAAGTTTCTGTACCCAATGGACTGGATAATTTCAGAGTAGTAGAAACTTGAGGCAGAAGAAAAGGAGGGACTCTTTCTGGAAGGTCTTTTGGCTTTCTTTTTCTTTCTTCCTTCCTTCCTTCCTTCTTTTCTTTCTTTCTTTCTTTTTTGAGTTGGAGTCTGACTCTGTCACCCAGGCTGGAGTGCAGTGGCATGCTCACAGCCACCACAGCCTCAACCTGCTGGGCTCAGGCAGTCCTTCTGCCTCAACCTTCCAAGTAGCTGGAACCACAGACATGTGCCACCACACGGCTTTTGGCTCTTTCAAGAGGAATGGTTGCTCCTGTGGATGCCCCTCCCTTCCTTTGTCAGTCATTTTTTCTCATTGGATCCCCATTTTCCATATTCATATCCTCAACAAGTATCTCAGTTTGATGACCCCCAACTACTACCTTATTCAAGTAACTCTACCCTTCCCATAAAAGGAGGAGGTTCCTGCACCTTGCATACTACCACAGTGACCTCAGGGCATGAGGGCTCCTAGTCCCGTGTAGGATACCAAGTGTGGGTGCTCCCACCTGGGAATTCTCTCTTTGCTACCCAGCAAGGATGGCCACAGCATCCAAAAAAAAATCCAAAAAAACCTTTTGATTTCACACCTTCCTGAAAAGAGGGGATAGTGGTGTTACCAGTTCTACCCTCACAAGCACTATTCCCTCCACCCCTTTCTTTCCTACTGATACTGAAATCCCAGTTTTTGGAACATTGTGATGGAGTTCCCCATGGGCTCATTCAAGTCTGCCATTAAGCCTGGTTTGTAACCTTTCATCTGGTCCCTGCCTGCCTCCTTCCTCTCCCTTTCATGAGTGTTGATCCCAGAGTTCCACTTAATAAACATCCAGTGAGCTAAACTCCATCTCAGTTTCTCCCAGAGCCCAACCTGCAACAGACATTAACTCCGAAAACCACTTATACATGTACATATGCAATCACTACATATGCAATTAACAGGCAATTCGTCTTTTTCTTGCCATCCCCTGTACCCAAAACCAAGACCATCCAAAGGTATGTTTTTACATTTAGAGCAGAATTTCTCAGCCTAAACACTACCGACAGTTTGAGCTGGACAGTTCTTTGTTGTGGAGGCTGTCTTGTTCATTGCAGAATGTCTAACAGCATCTCTGGCCTCCACCCACTGGATGCCAGCGCCACCTCCCAGCTGTGACAACCAAAAATGTCTCCAAATGTAGCCAAATGTCCTCTGTGGAGGAAAATTGCCTCTCGCTGAAAACTACTGATTTAGAAGAAGCATCTCAGCAGGCAGATTCAGCAAGTGTAGAAAAGCATTTGGATCCTGAACATAAATATTTTTTTACTTAAAATGTAATGCCTCTTCTGAGACACTTGCCAGAAAACTCCATCTCCAATTGCCTTCTTAGACATGCTTGTCAAAAGCACAGTTGAGACAACAGATGCTTGAGAAAACTGGCCTAACGAATTTCTTAGCTCCCCATTCCTCTAAATATTTTTCATCTCTTTCTCTGCAACAACTCAGATCCAAAAAAACAGCATGCTTGGACCACATTCCTTTGGTTTAAAATGATGATAATAATGATGATTTTTAAACCTCCCTGGAATAAGTGGGTTTAATAGTGATTTTATCAAGGGTAAACATAAAATGGCCACATGAACATGACTGCATCTTTTATGATTGTTGAAGGCCCAATCCATTATATTCAGTATTTCTAAATGATGAACCCACAGATTTTTCTGAGCCATACTCTTTCTTTTCCTCCATTATTTTCTTTTGTGGGTCATAAATACTATATCAGATATCCCCAGTTCCTCTTACCACGGCTATGGGGACGATATATATCACGATCATTAACATAAAAATACTAGCCGGACTCGGTGGCTCAGCCTGTAATCCCACGCCTTGGGAGGCTGAGGTGAGTGGATTGCCTGAGCCTGCGGGTTCGAGACCCGCCTGGGCAACTTGGTGAGACCTCATCTCTACAATAAATCAAAAAATTAGCCGAGTGTGGTAGCACACGCCTGTAGTTCCAGCTACTTGGAAGGCTGAGGCGGAAGAAACCCCAGAGCCCAGCAGGTCGAGGCTGCGGTGGCCAGGAGCGGCCACTGCACTCCAGTCTGGGTGACAGAGTGAGACTCCAACTCAAAAAAAAAAAGATAAAAATACTTGCATCAAAATCATGTAATTGCTTGGTTCCTGGGAAATAGAGAGAGAGAAGGGGGAAACTGAATCTCTTCAGAAATCTAATACAGTATAAACATATTGTTTTGGTCCACCGGACATCACTTCTTTTGGGGCTGCCCATCTTTCTCCACTGTAATTGGTTCTTGTGAATTGTTGATCACAGAGCTTCACCTTTGTAACCATAGGGCAGGACAAATGACTCATGTTTGTCCAATCATATTCTTTTGCCTGGGTATTTGACTCTTGAGTGGAAAAGTACAACATCTGAAACCCGTTGGAGCTGATTTATCAGCTATTAATACTACCCTGGATCATGAATTGTTGCCGTTAAGGTCTCTGGTGCTGTACCAGTTTCAAACTTTTCTGCACACTTATCCCTAGAAAAATTTTTTTTAAATTATATACATTTTCACACATTTTTATATGCCATCTAAAATTTTTCAACATGAGTTTATTCATGGTAAAGAATGTCACTTCTGGTATGCTGTAAATATTGACTTTTAAAATAAAACTGTCACATTGCTCTTTTAAATGCCAAGGGAACTTGAGACCCATCATCAGCATTTTTTAGTGAGTATATGAAGAGGTTTGTTAACAATTGCAAATTAGATCATTTTTTCTCCTTGACTTTATAGTTTCACTGCATATCCCTACATAATTCTATTCTACAGTTTTCTGCAGTAAATATATAACATGAAATCAGTTTTTAAAATGTAATTAATTACTAACAAAATATTAAATTTAATTATTATCATATTATTCTTCAATTTATTATCTTAGACAATTGTATTATAATATGAAAACAGTTGTTTAAAACTGTATCAATGGTCTTATTAGTTTTGATGATCAATTTTTTTTTTTTTTTTGAGTTGGAGTCTCACTCTGTCACCCAGGCTGAAGCGCAGTGATCTTCCCAAAGTGCTGAGATTACAGGTGTGAGCCACCATGCCTGGCTAAAA
>CAUYQG010271036.1:0-11484 GCA_963574415.1 Tarsius wallacei | reverse complement strand
AAAGTCCAGGCACAGTGCCTCAGCCTGTAATCCCAGCACTTTGGGAGGTGAAGACAAGAGGATGCCTGAGACTGGGGTTCGAAACCAGCCTGGGCAACTTGGTGAGACCTCCTCTCTACGATAAATCAAAAAATTAGCTAGGTGTGGTGGCGCGTGTCTGTGGTTCCAGCTACTTGGAATGCTGAGGTGGAAGGATCACTTAAGTCCAGCAGATCGAGGCTGCGGTGGCCGTGAACGCCACTGCACTCCAACCTGGGTGACAGAGTGAGACAACAACTAGAAAAAAAAACCCTGAATTTAAATGCAAATACTGTATCCTTTTCAAGCCATGCTGACCTTTTTCTTCAAACCCAAATCAGAAACATGTTTTGAACTTTAGGATTTACTCAGATATCATGTCTCAGAAAAGTTTGGTTTTTTTTTTTTTGAGTTGGAGTCTCACTCTGTCGCCCCAGGCTGGAGTGCAGTGGCACACTCACGGCCACCACAGCCTCGACCTGCTGGGCTCCAGCGATCCTTCCGCCTCAACCTTCCAAGTAGCCGGAACTACAAGCGGGCGCCCTGCGCCCGGCTAATTTTTTATTTATTTATTTATTGTAGTGACAAGTTCTCACCAAGTTGCCCAGGCTGGTCTCGAACCCGCGGACTCAGGCAATCCACTCGCCTCAGCCTCCCAAAGTGCTGGGATTACAGACTGAGCCACCAAGCCCGGCCCAGAAAAGTATTTCTTGTTAATTACATGGAGTTAGATATTTAACCACTCATCTTTGTTGAAAGGAATAAAATTACATTAAAAGAGACATAAACTTGCCCCATAAATGAGTTAATATTGTGATTGAACTGTCATTTTTATGTTCACCGTTTATTTTCACTGAGCACTACTGTATGTAGGGCCTAGTGTATGACACAGAGGACACACCAGTGAGGACAAGTGCTTGAGCTTACAGTATGCAAGGTTCAGCAAATCCTGAGTATCTTAGCCTGAAAAGCGTGGTCTTCATACTTGAACATCTAAGAGTTTTTTCCAAACTTCTAATTCTACAGATGAAGAAAACAAAAGGTCAAGGGATTGACCCAAGTTCATGCGTTTCCATGTAGTACGGTGCTGGGGGTTTGACCTCCTGTCCCACACTTGCCGGCCATTGCTCTTTGCAGGTACACCCTCCTATCTCGTGTACTCAGAACCATGGGTTCAAGACAAGTGTTTCACAACAGATCAAGGAGTGTTGCAAGTCAGGATTCTCACTGGAACACTTCTTTAATAACCTACCGTTCTCCCTCTCACATGAAATACCAGCCTACAGATGGCCAACATTGTCTAGCGTGCAGAAATGTTTTCACATCCACTTACCTCATTTGAGCTTCAAGTGGTGCTGTGAGGTAGACTCTGTGGATACTTATGTCGTCATTTTGCAAGTGAGGAAACGGAGTTTTAGATTCAGCGACATGGGCGTGGTTACAAAGTAAGGATCAGAGTAAGGGCAGGCTCGGCCGCTCCAGGCCTCAAATCATCGAGGCGCTGAAACATTGCTGGACGTCATCAGAGATCAGTGCCATTTCACTGAGGTTTCCACCGACACTCCCAGCACAAGTGACAGAATGTAAATTGGTTCTACGCCCACTCATGAAGGAGGTGTCTTTGGATAAAAATGTGAAAACACTCCTAGGGCTACAGATTTATCTGGGATATATACATGCGTGTTTCTTGGTGTAATGAGAGTCCTGTTCGAGTCCCAAGAAGACCTGAAGCTGGCAGCTGAATTATGAAACCGAACCATAGATAACATAGCACAAGGAGTAAGAGATTATTTATTTATTTATTTATTTTCATGTCATGTATTTATTTTCATTTCATTTATTTATTTACTTACTTATTTATTTTGAGTTGGAGTCTCACTCTGTCTCCCAGTCTGGAGTGCAGTGGCACACTCACAGCCACCCCAGCGTTGACCTGCTGGGCTCCGGCAATCCTTCTGCCTCCGTCTTCCAAGCAGCAAGCAGCTGGAACTTCAGGCATGCACTATGACACCCAACTTCTTATTATTTTTCTCTTATTGTAGAGACGAGATCTCACCAAGTTGCCCAGGCTGGTCTCAAACCCACGGGCTCAGGCAGTCCACTGGCCTCGGCCTCCCAAAGTGCTGGGATTACAGGCTGAGCCACCGAGCCCGGCCACCAAGAGACTTTTGAAATATAAATTTTAATCTCTTTTAGTGTACTTCCCATGAGGTCATCTGGTTGGAAAATTGGAATGAAAACCAAAGAGATAAAAAATACAGAAATGGGGTGAATGTTTTATTGGTATGAAAGCTAATAAATAAGTAACCAATAGAGAGGAAACTTTAAGAATATATTTGTGTGTAGAGAATGTACATGCGGTGTATGAATACGTCTTCTTCTCATTGTGTATTTTGTTTTAACGTTGTGGGGCACATGTGAGGATTTACTGCATAAGTAAATTGCGAACAGGTGAGGTTTGGGCTTCCGGCTGGCCCTCTTTCCCCGGTGGTAGACCCAGTACCCAGGATGTGGTTGTGTGCCCCTTATCCCTCCTCTCTTCCCCCCTCCCTCCCTCCCTCCTTAGCCGTGCCCAGCATCTGTTATTCCCACTTTTGTGCTCGTGTTTCCGGTGACCAGTCCTTGCTTATGAATGAGAGCATGCAGTATTCCGTTTTTTGTTTCTGCGATAGTTCACTTAGAGCGATGGTCTCCAGCTGCATCCATGTTGCTGCAAAGAACGTTACTTTATTCTTCTTTATGGCTACGTAGTGTTCCTTCATATATATGCACCACATTTTCTTTGTCCAGCCCGCTTTCAGTGGGCATCTGGGTTGGTTCCATGTTTTTGCTGTTGTGAATAGTGATGCAATGAACGTACGTGCACAGGTAACTTTTTGGTAGAGCAATTAATAGTCCTGTGGTTATATTCCCAGAGGTGGGATTGTTTAATCATAGGGTAGCTCAATTTTTAGTGCTTTGAGAAAATGCCACACTGCTTTCCACAAAGTTGAACTAGTTTACATTCCCACCAACTGTGTAGAAGCATTCCCTTTTCTCCACAGCCTTGCCAAAACCTGTTATTTTTTTACTTTTTAATGATAGCCATCCTGACTGATGTGAGGTGGTATCTCACGGCAGTTTTGATTTTCGTTTCTCTGATGATTAGAGAGGTGGCACATTCTTTCATATGTGTGTTGGCTGCTTGCATGTCTTCCTTTGAGAAGTGTCTGTCCATAACCTTTGCCCACTTTTTAATGGAGTTGTTTATTTTTCTCCTGTCAATTCATTTGAGCTCCTTGTAGATCCTGGGTATTAGGCCTTTGCCAGATGCATAGCTTACAAATATTGCCCCCCCGCCCCGCCCATTCTGTGGGTTGTCTCTTTACTCTCTTGATGTTTCTTTTGCTATGCAGAAACTTTTTAATTTGATAGGGTCCCCCCTGTCGAGTTTAGATTTTGCCGCATTTGTTTTAAGGACTTGGTCATGAATTCATTGCCTACTCTCATGTCCAGGAGTGTGTTCCCTGTCTTCTTTTCTTTTCTTTCTTTTTTTTTTTTTTGAGTTGGAGTCTCATTCTGTCACCCAGGTTGTAGTGCAGTGGCATGCTCATGGCCACCGCAACCTCGACCTACTGGGCTCAGGCAGTCCTCCTGCCTCAGCCCTCCAAGAAGCTGGAACTAGAGGTGCACACTACCATACCCAGCTTTTCTTATTTATTGCAGAGACAAGGTCTCACCAAGTTGCCATGGCTGGTCTCGAACCCCTGAGCTTAGGCAATCCTCTCCCTTCGGCCTCCCAAAGTGCTGGGATTACAGGCTTGAGCCACCACACCCAGCCTCTAGGTTTTCTTCTAAGATTCTTATAGTTTGAGGTTTCACATTTAAGTCCTTGATGCATTTTACATTAATTTTTGCATATGGTGATAGGTAGGGGCCCAGTTTCATTCTTCTGCATGTGGCTAGCCAGTTTTCCCAGGACTATTTGCTAAATACGGTTTCCTTTCCTCAATGCTTGTTTTCATTGGCTTTGTCAAAGATGAGTTGAATACATCTTTGCTATTAAGGAATTACAATGAAGTATTCAGATTAAAAAGTAAAAGTCACTTTTCACGTGCTATTACTGGTTTTGCTTCTCTCAGAAATTTCCCTTTTTTTTTTTTTTTTAGAAAACATATTTTGAGCAAGCCTGTGAAAGTAGATCCAAGAAAGTTATCTCTGCCCTTGGTGTGAGTGACTAATGCTTTCCAGTTATGAGTGCTGGGAAATCTGTAAAACAAAAGACGCTTCCAAATAAGTAAAATATTCTGCTACAGTTAATGCATATCATAAATCCTTATTTGAACATAAAGAGAGAAGGAGGGAGTTGTTGTGTGGTTTTTCTTTTTGTTTGTGGTAGTTTCTTTTTCCTTTTTTCAATCAGGGTCTCACTCTGTCACCAGGCTGAAGTGCAGTGGCATGACCACGGCTCACCACAGCCTTGACCTCCTGGACTCAAGGGATCCTTCCATCTCAACCTCCCAAGTAGTTGGAACCACAGGCCCGTGCCCCCACACCTGGCTAATTTTTTTATTTTTTGTAGAGGCGAGATCTCACTATGTTCCCTTATCTAGTCTCAAACTCCTGGGCTCAAGCAATCCTCCCACCTCGGCCTCCAAAGTGCTGGGATTCGAGGTGTAAGTCACCGAACCTGGCCAATTTTTTTTTTTTAGTTCATGGAAATAATTATCAATTTTCCCATCACTTTCTATTAAAGGATATTAAAGGAACACTAAATGGCCCAGGGTCTAAACCTGGCTCTTAAATGACTGAGGCTCCGTTATTGTTATTTTTATTTTTTACTTTCTCTACATTGTTCCTTTTTCTCTCATGTTTCCCACCCCTGTGAATGCCGACTATTCTGATAGACTGGGCCACAGACCACTCGTGTTTTATTTTGTGCTGTTATCAGAGACTCATGAGTTGGTTCATGCAACATGTTGGTCTGTCTCCCTGACTGGACTCACAGCTCTGTGGCCCAAGGATCCGGCCTCATGTGTCTCCTCTACCTGCCTGTCCTAGTGAGCGCTCCGATCTATTCCCACACAGAGCAAGAAGTTCCTGGGTCCCTGTCGGAATGGAGCCCTCCCCTTTTCCTTCTGCAAACCTCGGAGGAATTCCTCAGTAGCCACACTCTCTCATTCAGCGGAAGCTTTTCAGAAGAGAGCAACAGCCCAGAGGCTACCCAGAGCCCACGTCTTCCCAGGGTCGAGGGGAGTCCTGGCTGGCCTTTGGTACCCGGACCTCCCTCCCCCTCACCTCACGAGCCTCTTCCTGGCTCTGAGCCCCAGAGCAAACCTGACCTTGGCCAGTCATCAGAACTCCAGCAGGCAGGAAACAGATTTATCAGCAACTTTTTGGGTAACCGCTCAGATTGCCGTGGGCTACTTTACAGTAGAGTTGGCGTTTGCTGACGTGGTCGGGAAGGACGATTCATGTCTCAAACTTTATTTCCCTCTCCTACTCTAGAATTCATTGTAAGCGCTTAGGTTTCATTTGGCTTCATCCATCACCAGTGGATTCCTTAGAAGTCACTTCGATTAGGAACACAGGCAGTTATTTATCGAGATTACCCAGCCCAGCCCATGAAATGTTTATTTCCGTGCAGGTCCATGCAATGGGACCTTCTGTCCCAGTATAGTTGTGTCTTATGTGCTTACATTGTACCAGCATATTCTCCATGCATTTTTTTTTTTCTGTGAGATTTCATTCATGGTCATTTGCTTCAGCTGTGGATACAAAGAAACCAGTTCAACAGCTTGAAAAGGCCAACTGAAAAAGGAACCGGTCACCCAGTGTACTCATTAAAAATAAATGGAAGAGTTATAGAGAACTATTCTATCTTAGGTCAAGATTCTTTTTTGGAAGGGGAATGGAAGGCAGGCCCAGGAGGAAGGTGGACGGTTAGTTGGGATTATGTCCTTAGCTACATCTGTTGTGATACTGGGTTTTCCTCCACGTGAAGAGGCTAAAAAGAATCAGATCGAGAGCTTACCCCAGGCTGGGGTCGCCAGAGAGAAAGATGACGTGACAGATTTTATAGGCACACAATCCAGGGGAGTAACTGTGCAAAGAGTTCAGGTGACTGCGAAGAATGCCGTATCCAAGCACCATGTCGAAAAACCGGCCACTGGGTAGGGAAAGCGGTAGAGAGCAGCTGGGCAGGCTGCGTTCAGTACTCGCGGTTAATACCAGGTAGCTGCTCTCGCTGTGTGTCGCTTACGTCAGCCCTGATTTCTCATTCTGCCGCAGAGTCAGTTTTCAAAGCTGAAAACTCAAATGTGTCTTGGACTGATGACCCGCTGAGAGGGTTTGAGGAAGAAAGGATGGGCGTGCAGGGCTAAAGTGCAGCCCCAAAGTAACAGAAGAGCAGAGCAGAGGAACTGGATTCTCTTGAAGGTGGCAGACACAGGAAACTGTTGTCACCACTGAGAGTTTGCCCAGGAGACCCCGAGGCGGTACACTAACCCACCAGGACTTCATTCACATTCAGTCTCTAGTTTGGAACCACATGCCTGCTATAAATGGTGTTAGGGAAAAAGGGAAGGTGACCCAATATCTGTTTCCCTGTTTCTGCGACTCATTAAAATAGAGGATGCTGCAGGCGGGAAACAGATTTATCAGCAACTTTTTGGGTAACCGCTCAGATTGCCGTGGGCCACTTTACAGTAGAGTTGGCGTTTGCTGACGTGGTCGGGAAGGACGATTCATGAACAACAGTAGGTGGACAGGATTCAACTGGTCTTAAATATCTGGATCTGGTGCCCACCTAGGGACAATGCTTTAGGAAAATAATGGCTAGTAATTGCAAAGAGCTTGTTATGTTACAGAGACGGAACTCAAAATCTTAACTGTGTTACTCTCTCCAACAATCCAGCTAGGGAGTTACTACTTTCCATATTGTACATATGAGGACACTGAAGCCCAGAGAGGTTCAGTAACTGGCCCAAGGTCTCAGAGCCGGTAAGTAGGAGAAGAAGGTTTCCAGCCCAGGTCAACCTCCAGATCCCAGGCTGCTGATCATCTTGCTGTCCTGGGAAAGGCCCCGTAAGCTCACAGGCAGAAGGGGAAGCTCGTGCTACATTTTTTTCCTTCAGTATTTATTTATTTATTTTTGAGTTGGAGTCTCACTCCATTGCCCCAGGCTGGAGTGCAGCAGAAGGCTCACAGCCACCCCAGCATCGACCTCCTGGGCTCTGACCATCCTTCTGCCTCAGCCTTCCAAGTAGCCAGAACTACAGGCGCATGCTACCACACCCGGCTAAGTTTTTTTATTTACTGGAGAGACAAGGTCTCGTCGAGTTGCCCGGGCTGGTCTCGAACCTGCGGGCTCAGGCAATCCACTCGCCTTGGCCTCCCAAGTGCTGGGATGACAGGCTGGGCCACCGAGCCTGGCCTATGCTGCATTTTTAAATCCTGCAGGCTAAAGAGTTAAGAATAAAAGTAAGATGCTTATTTCCTCACACTTTTTCTCCTATTTTTCATGTGGACCACATTTCATACTCCATATCCAGATGCCGGTGTTGTGCTTTCAGCTACAAGCTGAGGTGTGTGGAAGGGCTAACAACACACACAACAAGCCCTGACAACAGGGCTTGTTTCTATGCAAGAATATTCATCGACCAAAGGGACCTGCCCCTCTATGGCTCCAGTGTGGATGAGAACGCTCTACCAGGGCGTGGAGTGCCGTGCTCACAGTCCTCACGCTCAGGAAATTTATAGCCTCCTTCAGAAGATAAGACATGCCTAGAAAAAGGTAATCCAAGGCAGCCTGTGATAAGTGCTCAGCCGGAAAGAATGACTGCTCTCCTTGCCGGGGAGGGAGAGATCACTTCTAAGTGGGTGGTCAAGGTAAGATTCCCAGAGCACAAGGCCGCTTCTGAAGACTGCGGGAGGGCGTTTATTTGAGGGTAGAGGGATCATCAAATGGAGCGGAGTGAGGGTTAAAGGCGTGTTTGGGAACAGAGGTGGCACCAGGTTGCCTCTGGCTGAGCTCACTAGGGGAGCAGCAGGAGATGAGGCAGGAGAAGCCAGCTGAAACTGGGTTGTACGGATCCTTGAAAACAGCGCATAGTCGTCTGACTTCATTACAGTCAATGAGATCCACAGTGTAAAACCCCAGGGCCTTGTCAAGGAGGCGCTCGTTAAACCAGGGAGGGTGTTGTGCTACCGTAGCAGACAGAGCGAGGACTTTGGGGGAAGATGTGAATCATTCCCAACTGACATGTTCTAGAGCCGAGATCATCAAACCTCCTCTGTAGTGAGCCAGATCGTAAATATTTTGGAGTCTATGGACCACGCAGTCTCTGCCATTGTGTGGTGAAAGCACAAAGATAGCCGGTCAACAATGAGCATGCCTGTGTTCCTATAAAACTTTGTTTACAAAAATGGTCAGCCAGCTGAATTTAACTTTTGGGCCATAGTTTGACAACCCCTGTTCACTTAACGGAAGATTAAGTGGAATGATATCGATGAAACTACAGCACAAAATAGGCTTTAGATCGCCATTCCAGTCTTTTTTGCCCCCTACACACCCCCTGCACCCAAGTGGCTTCCACCCTCATTACCACACTCTATTGTAGTTGATACTTATGCATATATTTTGTTTTGTTTTACCTCGTTGCCCAGGCTGAGTGGCATACTCATGGCCCACCGCAGCCTCCAATGTCTGGGTTCAAGCGATCCTCCCACCTCAGCCTCCTGAGTAGCTGGGACGGCAGGTGTGTGCCACCACGCCTGACTAATTTTATTTTATTTTATTTTTTGTAGAGACAGGCTCTCACTATGTTGCCCAGACTCGTCTAGAACTCCTAGGCTCAGGCAATTCTCCCACCTCCGCCTCCCAAAGTGCTGGAATTACAGTCGTGAGCCACCACACCTGATGGCATATGTTCTTTATCACTTGTTTTTTTTGAATTGGAGTCTCCCTCTGTCACCCAGACTGGAGTGCAGTGGCCGCTCCCGGCCACCGCAGCCTCGACCTGCTGGGCTCCGGCGATCCTTCCGCCTCAGCCTTCCAAGTATCTGGAACTACAGGCGTGCTCTACCACACCCGGTTAATTTTTTATTTATTGTAGAGATGAGGTCTCGCCAAGTTGCTCGAACCCGCGGGCTCAGGCAATCCACTCACCTCAGCCTCCCAAGGCGCTGGGATTGCAGGCTGAGCCACTGAGCCCGGCCTAAATAAGGGAGTCTTCCTAGGCATAATCATACATGAGAACCAAGTCCAATTGCTAGGCTGCTCAGGCATGAGGCAGCACCCTCATTCTTTTGCACTTTAGGCTGTAAGAAAAAAAGCACTGGAATTCCACCCTCTGAATGTAGAACCGGAATTTGGGGTGAGAGGGTGCCCGCTAATGACGCTCTACAGAACTCACTTGAATTCTGTTTCACTATTCTGAGGATGAACCGCGATAAACCCACCTTGTAAGCTGTTGCCTCTTCCCAGGCCCCTCACATGTTTCCTCACTTGATCAACAACTGCGTGATGAGATGATTTTTGAGGAAGCAGAAGAAGGCGTGGCCAAGGAACGCAATATGGAGAGCTGGCTAGGTGTTAAGGGTGGCGGGGAGGGGCGGGCTTTCCAGGGCCAGTCGTGGGAGACTTGCCCGCCCACAGTTGTGTGTAGGACCCGCTGCCAACTCCATAACAAAGTGAACCCCAGCAAGAAATCATCAGCTCTTCTCACCGAAACCTCTCCCTCTGCAAAGAGTTGTAATTGAGCTTGCTGAGCTCTGGGCAAAGCAGTTCTCCAGCTGGTGAGCCAAGCTGGCCAGCAGGGTGACCTAATGGCGCTCCTCCAATGCCACTGCCCTTTGGAGTCACAGGACACTCACTCATTTGCAGCTGGCTCCTCTTCATCTCCTCCTCCCTTGCCAATAAATCACTCCTTTATTTGCTGAGTGAGGCTCGCTGGCTTTGGGACCACATCCCTGGGTGTGCATTGCAGCCAGAATATACAATCACCCTGGAGCCCTCTGGCCGTCCCCCGGGGAAGCCTGGAAGCGCAAGCCTGGGAAGTCGCTGGATGATGTTGAAGAAGGGGAAACCAGCTCCTGTTCCACAGCGTAAAGCCTCGATGGAAGGATCACCGGAGCCCAGGAGGTCGAGGCTGCCATGGGCGGTGGTTGTGACCATGCCACTGCACTCCAGCCTAAGCAACCCGACACAAAAACAAACAAAGCAAACAAACAAACAAAAACCTCAGTACATCCAACGTCTGATTCCTGTTTGAACAGTAAGAGCAATAAGATTTGCAAGGCAAATTAAGAGCAAAACCAAGATTGTGGAAGGACACATTTTAGCTTAAGGAGAAAGAACAGGCGTGTAACCTCACACTTATAACCCCAGCACTTTGGGAAGCTAGGTGAGAGGGCTGCCTGACTCCAGGGGTTTGAGACCCACCTGAGCAACATGGTGAGACCTCGTCTTCACAATAAAATAAATAAATCAGCTGAGCATGGTGGCACTCGCTTGTGGTTCTAGCCTACTTGGAAGGCTGAGGTAGAAGAATCACCTGAGCCCAGCAGGGCAAGGCTGTGGTGGCCTTGAGCGTGCCACTGCACTCCAGCCTGGGTGACAGAGTGAGACTCCAACTCAAAAAAGAAAGAAGGAAGGAAGGGAGGGAGGGAGGAAAGAAAAAGAAAAAGAGAGAGAGAAAGAGAAAGAAAGAAAACAGACGAATCTGAAGCAGACTGAAGTGCATATCCCAATGAGGCTTGTTCCTTAGAGCAGTGGTTCTCAAACTAAGCTCCTATTCTATAAATAGTAATGGTTTTTGAGCTGAATTTGAATCAGTGACACTTCTCCAGAAAAAAATTAAGTTAATGAGAAAAATGTTCTCAATTCTATCTATAATTGTTTACCATTTACTAAAATCTGGTGTCTGTATTTCTTTAGTAAACACTTAACATAGCAGTATTTTTATTATTATTATTATTATTTTTTGAGTTGGAGTCTCACTCTGTCGCCCAAGCTGGAGGGCAGTGGCATGCTCACGGCCAGCGCGGCCTCGACCTGCTGGGCTCGGCGATCCTTCCACCTCAGCCTTCCAAGGAGCTGGAACTACAGGCACACACCACCATGGCTGGCTACTTTTTAAAATTTATTGTAGAGATGAGGTCTCCAAGTTGCCCAGGCTGGTCTCGAACCCGTGGACTCAGGCAATCCTCTCACCTCAACCTCCCAAAGTGCCGAGATTAGAGGCGTGAGCCACCGCACGTGGCCTATATTTTTGTTTTATTTTGGGTGAAGAGCACTTTAACTTCAGACTGTTCGTCACCTGAATATCTTTAAAAACCATTGCCTAAAGACCAACACCGTTTAGTGTGTTATCCACATGCTAACTACAGGCTAGCTCAGATTTTATTATCTTAAGCTTTGTCTAAATACAAAACAAATATCCCAGTGGAATGCAGTTTTGCCAATTCAACCTCTTTTTTTTAATA
>CAUYQG010271034.1:0-17062 GCA_963574415.1 Tarsius wallacei | reverse complement strand
TTAACTTTTTAAATCAATAAAGAGCTGTTATTGACCTCAAAGAAAAGTCAATATCTACTTGTTAATTTGCAGCTTGAAAATGTTATACATTTTGTTCTTCATTATTACCCTACTTATTTCAGCCTTTTAAAAAAATGTCTTTACTGTTTATACTAGGGATCATCATGTCTATATCACCATTTTTAGTTTTGATGTTTAAGGAGATAATCATTGGATATGGTAGTCATTTGTGAGTGGTTCATTTTAGTTTCTTATAAAATTACAACTGGCTGAGATTTATATTGTTTGGAAAAATGAAACATACTTAATAGTATTTATTTACTGTGGTTATTAACATTTGAGAAACAATTTTAAATAATCTACAGCTCATAGCAAGAATATTCTGACGTGTATATGTGAAATGAAAAGAAAATTAAAGTGGAAGCAAGTGGTCTAAAAAGAGATTAATAATGTTTTCTTTTCCATGTATAGATGGAAACAATCATTGTATGAATTGTTTAGCATATATTTTTCATGGGAGATAAACATTTAAGGCTTTTAGGTAAGCACTTTTGTGAGTTTGAATCTTAGAGGGCTATGCTTCTAAGGTTTTATTAATACTTAAGTTTATTAAGGATTGGTAGAGAAGTAGCTTTTCACATCATCATTGTTTTGTATATTAACATGAAAATGTCAAATTTTGCATAACTTGAAATGTCTCAGAATTGCCTATTGCTGAAATTCAAATGTCAGAAGAATACTTCTGCACATATATGACTCTGATATTTCAATTCTAAAAACCTCATAAATGATTCAGTGTCAGTTTGGCCTTGTTATGATATAACTTTTAAAAGAGGCACAGTGACTTAAATCTGGTTTAGCGAGTGGTGGTTTCATTCAGCGCAAACATAAAGCACGAATTTCTCAACTTATTAACGGTCATTAACTTTTTTATTATGATACCATTTCAGTAAAGAATTTGAGTTATGAGGATTCTTGGTATTTTGCATCATTACAAAAATGAAACTATTTCATTTTTGAGCAACATGACTGGTTTGTAACTTATCCTAATTTGTGGTTTTAGTTCATTGTCATGGAAGCCTCAATTTTTTTTTTAAGTTTTTTTTTCTTCCAAGAGATGAATGCCTTCTAGGACATGAATGATAAATAGAGACCTAATGACCCATAGAAATGGACCTTCCATTAATTTACTCTTGAAGTTTGCATGGCATCTAGATATTTAGAATTAAAATTTTAGAACTGGAATAAGCCTTGGAGATGACAAACTTGACTTTGTAATTTTACACTAAAAACTAAATCTTGATGTCTATTCCCTATTTGTTGTTACTGGTTTTAACTTAAAAATCTCGAATCTTGTTCACCATCATTGATATAGTAGTAGCTTGAATAAAATACCTTTGCTAGTCCCATATTTTTATACAAGTGTTTTCTTTCTTTTCTTATGGAAGAAAAGTTTTTCCCAGGGGAACTTCATTACTTGAAGAGTCTTATTTTCATACATGTTCTTAATAGCCTCTTTTACTTTCTCTTCTAGGATATAAAGTTTTGACAATTAACATTTTAATGTGATAAAATTGATAGGTTGGGCCTTGCTATTCCAGAAATAAAAAAATGCCATGAGGGTCATAACTTGGAGTGTATAACCTGGCATGTTTCATTTTTCCTCTGCTAGGAGATTAGTGGAAAATAAGCTCTGTAAATTAAATTTTATTGCAAAATTATCTTCCGATGTTCAGCAGTAAAGATAATATTGAGTGATAAGGCTGAGGTGGATTTTGTATAAAGCAATTACAGCATGAAGACCACAGTCTGAATGAAAAATATTGTTCAAGATTTCCTATAATCTGTAAAAAACGTCATTTTGGAATGTGTTTTAAATTGCCTCATCTTATACAGGTGATTATAACACTTTAGGTATATTGCAATTTGAAAGCAGCATTACTAAATCATTTTAAGGACCATTTATATATGGTGGGAATTACAAATTATATATATACATATATTTTTTTTCAAATTCATACTTGGACAATTGTTATCATTTCAAAAAGTTTTTCCACTACTGGAGTTCTTTCTATGAAGCTTGCTTTATCCAGTGAGCCCATCTCTCTCTTTAGATAACTGCATATGAAAGGTAAGATCAAAATGTCCACTATGTATGTATTTTACTCTCCTCCTGGCACATGTAAAGAAGCACTTCTATACTAGGACTCTATCATGTTGTAAGGAGCATCGAGTGCTTTTATAACTTTATTTACACCTCAACTTTTGAGTTTAGTCTTTACATAGCAATTACAAACATAAAAGAACAAAAACATTGTTCTTCAGTTAGGAGGAAAAGGCTTCATTTGAAGGGGCTTCCTACAAGTAAACTTGAAGAAAATGTGTGTGTGTGCATGTGTGCATGCACATGCACCCACCTACCCCCCAACTCCAACTCCAGTTTATGTGTGTTTTCTGGCCTTGTATTCTTCTTTCTCACCTGTCAATTGGGGAACCTTTAGTGAGTATCTAGTGTTAGCAAGTCAGTGTTACCAAGTACCAGAATTGTAGAAATAGGGAAATCAGTGTATGGCTGTGTCAGCAATGGGCTCTATCCCAAGGAATTGAAAATCCAATAACATGCAGCATAAATTATTAAAAGAATCTTTTTGTTTCCTAATGTGCAGAGGATCCTGTCATCTTTTAATTTTAAAAAAACCTTTTAATAAATACAAAAAAGAAATAAAAACTAATATTTCAAAAGAAGTTACTTTATACAGGGAGCTTGGAAAAGATAGTTTATTGATTCAGTGTACATAAATACTTATCATAGTCTTTTTGTGTAGCCATTAGTTTAGGCAATTCATCCAACTGAATTGCCTCTGATACCATCGTGAATGAAGACTATGGAGGTTTATCAAGATGAAAATAGTCCATTAAGAATTGATCTGAACCAGTTTAGAGAAGCAGAGCCTGAGACCTGGCCTGTGCAGCTTTGGCTAGTAAAAGTTCACTTGGTGCTGGGCATATACCAGCTCCACAGGCCCCAACTTTATTAGTGTGTAGATAAGCTGATTAGGTCTTGTCAATCAAAGGTGCCCATATCTCAATTGAGAGACACACATTCTCTCTCAATTTTTCTTTAAGCATTGAAGCAGGCAACAAAGAAAGAGATGTGCGGTATGCATCCCTACGGTTGTCACCATGCAGGGTGCAAGGGTCCTGTGATGATGTGATGACTGTATTAAAGAGTACATCAATTTGTTTTAAAGTGTTTTGATTTTTTATGGTGGCATTAAGAGAGAGAACATTGTGGTTGCAGCTTTACTAGAAAGCAAAGAGTTCTAGAAGAAGGGGGAAAAAAGTGTTTCTTTGAAGCCTACCAGGGCTTTGAATCTTGCTGTGCCAATGGGCGCTTAAGTGCTCCTGTAACTGGCAACCTCAGATCCACCATCAGCTTAGGAACTACCATCCTCTCCAAATTATTCATTTAAAGAAATAGGAAAAAAGTGTATAAATTGACCTAAGTGATATTAATGATTATTGACCACAAGCTTTTCTTTCTTTAAGTGATTTAAGATTTTGGATGAACATACAACACAAATTGGTTATACTGATGTACACTGATTTGGTTATAAAGAACAGAGATACTTCTAAATGTTCCCCAATACAGATTAGCAACATTGCTCCACTTAATTGTTTTATACATAATAATGAATGCCTTGCTTTGTATCTCTAAAAGATAAACCTGACTAATAAATATAGGCTGTCAAAAATGTAATTCTGTAGGGCTTCAGCTTGAGACCTCATCATCTTGTCAGTATTGAGAAAAAGGTAGAGCGATGGTGTAGGGGGAAAACCTGGCCTTTTGTTCTTCACATCTGAAGTTTGCTCACTGCAGGCCTCCTTGCCACTTCAAATGCAGCAACAGAAAGGAGGCCTTCCTCTTCTTCCCTCACCCTACACACACACCCCCGGTGCTGCGATCCTGCACAACCATGTTTCCACAGTGGATTATCTCTTTATCAGCTATTCTTCCCTTCACTCCATCCATTTTCCACTAACCAATCAGGCAGCCCTCTTAGGAAAGACTGGTGCTTACTTTAATACAATGTTAAGTCTGTTCACACAGACCCACATAGCCATTCTAGATGTTGCTTGTGACAGAACAGAAAGGCATTTGTGTACCCAGAGTGGGAGAATGCCTTTTTTGGGTGTCCTCTAGGAAAAATAGAAATTGGGAGTTGGAAACAAGGTAGTAATAGTTTCTGAAATGGAAAATATATTCCATCAGTGTTGAGCATCCAGAGTAGACACACAGGTGTGTGGGAATGTACTCATGGGTACCTAGAATCATGTGTCCTGCTTTTGGGACATGTGAGATAGTAAAAACTAGTTTGTCACTTGTAGTTCTCACTGACTCAGATGGTGTAATTGCACTGATGACTCTGGTCTACTGAGTGTGTTATCTTGAAAGACCTTCTGAGTCTTTGAAAAGATTAGGGTCCGTGATGCTTAGTAATAGGTGTACTTTAATATATACAGCTTTTCTATGCAGGACTTTTTGCTTTGAGGCCTGTCATTACTGGATTTATCTTAATAGTGATCATGTCTTTAGTATACTTGCTGGTTTTTTAAAATAAGAAAAAGTTAACTTGTAACTTCCCAAAAATACCTTTTTAAAAAATGATTCATTTGCATGTGTAAGGAATTTGGCTAAGCTCCTTTTCATTGCTTAAGTTTCTGCCTCTTCAGGGAAGACTACCTAACTACTCTTTGTAAAGCAGTCTTCCCCTAAATCTAATCAGGACCCTTCTTCAGATCCATTACTCATTTTCTGCTTGCCTTCTCAAAAGAATGTAAGCTTCTTGAGGGGCGTTTTGTGAATGATTGAAATAAATGGGCAACTATATTCCTTTACTACAAATATAAGTGCTTATTTCAAAAAGTTTCTTACTAACCTCTAGCATTACAATACTTATAGCCATTTCCCATCAAAGACTTTTAAGGTATATTGTGGTTTTATGACATTCAAGAATTAATCTTTATCCGTCTCTCACTGTGTTGAAATTCTTAACACATTCAAGTATATTGAATATTATTATTATTATTATTTTTAAAAAAGAATGTTATGTTTTTGCTCAACAAAGTTATAATTAAGAAAAGTATACTCTCTATTAGGCTGGTGTACCATCAACTGGTATAAACTCATTAATAAGCATTTGCTGGTAAAGATTTTAAGCCAATAATGAATCTGGATTTCCTTTTTAATTTGCTGCATGCTTTAGTTATTGAGCTGTGTTACTTCTCCACTATTTACCAATTCTAATTTCATGAGTTTATTTTGGTAATTGTTTTTAGGCTGTAAAATTCATTGTGAAAACTTGGTTGCAGTATGATTATAATGCTGCTATCATGAGTTCGGGTATAATGTTTGTTTCACTGAAATTCTAAAACAAGCAGTACAGGGAGAAATGGTTGGGCTGGAGACATTTGCTAGTAGTGACTTTGTCATTGTGTAAACCTCATTTTTCTACTTTATTATGTAATGAGTAAAACACATAACCATTTCTCTTTGGCTGCTTATGAGAATACTACAAATACTTAGATTAAGACATTAAGCTGTAAGCATCATCAGTCCATAGCAATGACTTCTGAAAATTGGTACTTTTTTAAAATTTGGAAGTTTAACTGAAATGGGGAAAAGATATTTTAACATGACTCTCTGATCACTAGCAACTGAAAAATTCTATTAGAATAGTTTGCACACTGAAATAGATCATGCTTAGAATCAACATTTGAAAAAACATTCTGAAAAAAAAAAAGTCTTTAAAGAGAGAATTTAGGGAGACCCTAAAAATATATCGAAAAATATTACAAACTAAAGGCTATAGTCCCATATTTCCTCCTCAGAAAGATTTTCAATAAATAAAGAAATACTTTTCTGAGTTTATCATCAACATTCCACCCCCCAACAAATTTAAAAAATCTTTCAGCAAACTCCATAGTGTACCAGAATTTACCAATGCCATTGGATTCTTAACCCCTGAGACACTACTTTTTATTTTATAAAGGTAAAAGGAGTATTCTGAGTTTTTTGATGAACATTAGAAAAAATATATTTTAAAATAAATGTTAAATGCTTATTTTTCTGCTTCTTAAATGACCTTTCAAGTAGTTGTCATACAGAATATTCCTGAGTTACAGCTGGTTTATCAGGTGTAAACAGATATATAACTTATGACACTGGAAGTTTGAAGTATCATCATTAAACTACCAAAATTCAGAAGCAACAATGTTTTATTTTTTAAAACAATTCATATATTTTCACATTATTCCTTCAAGCCTTAGTATTTATTCAAGGAGAGGGCCATGCTCTTCTGTTTCTTTATGTTTACCTTGCAGTTCTGCTTGTAAAATGTTTATTTCTGAAGATAAGTATGAAATGTGAGCTTATTTTAGATAATTAAGTCAACAGTATACCAGTTTGATTTTCTTTTAGGCTGCTATATTTTCCTAAGTAACAAATACCAGGTAACTTCCAGAAATGGAAGGATTTAGAAAGCGGTATTGTCTTTTGGTTTGTGTGTGTGCACACATACACACATATGTGTAACTAAATAAAATAGATTTTCTTTTATAACAATATCTGAGTGTCTCTTGATTCAGATAGTTTTATCATAGCAATCACATGTTTTGGGGCATTCTTTTGTACCATTAATAATAACTAAAATACAATCATCTTTCTAAAGGAGAGAAAAAGAGAGAAGAGGGAAAAGGTGGAATTTGAAAAGGGAAGAAAATCTGTTCCTATTTCTTCCCTGAGGCTGAACTGTTTATCACTCTATCCTCATTCGATAAAAGTGAATTTTATAATAAAATTTTCCCTAATCGGGCACTGTCAGTGGAGGTGTCTTATCGCTGAAAGGAAAATGACACCGATCCTATCGGAAAACAGAAACGATGTCACCATGTTCCCAATCACAGCTCTTCAGCCCCCATATCTACCTTCTCCACAAACACCAAGCAGTGCTTTTTTCATAAGAACATCAAAACCCAGCAAAGTCATTAAAATTGCACCCGCGTAGAGTTGCAGGAACCAGCCGTACTAGCGCAAAATAGGATGTGGGAAAACAGACTCTCTAAATGTGCTAATTCCTTTGTCACGTGTTTACGGCTTAATTTTAATCAGTTAAAAAAGCCACACATTGCAATAAATTGGCATTATCTTCTGTGACACCAGAAGACACAGTTGGTTCAAGGATTTAGAGGGTCACTGGCAACAGTATATAGTATTACAGACAAAGTATTTTTACGCTTGAACTACGGTAGCTAAGGTACAATCCCCAGTTAAGACTGCAAACAAAGACTATAACCCACATAGTACTAAGTTCAACTTGCAGACCACCTTCATCCTTGATGGACTTTGTATGCAAAACAAAGAATTTTGAGAATTTTTAAAAGAGTAATTCATTCATCATATAAAAAAAAAAATTAAGTAGCCTTTCAGTGCTGTATCCTTATTGCATACTTGGCAATAGACCAAATGGTTTTTCCATAGGTCCTCTCAGTAGACTTATTTTCCAATCCTGATGTTTCATTGACTGTGTTTACATTGACCATTCGACTTGCGAGCCTAAACAAAGATACATTAACACGCTTGAGGAAATGCAAACAGAAAATAGTGTCATTGACAATTGTTGAAGGCCAACAATGAAAGACTGTCTCTAATTATCTTAATTTATTAATGTCAAATTAGCATCAATATATTTTTACACAATTTAGTTGAGAAATTACTGAAGTAGAAACGACTGGCAAATTTAATTTTGATTTGTTCCATGGGATTATTCATAAGATTTACCTATTTCTATTTTAAAGCAGAAGGATCCTTTGGATGTGAACTAGCTATTCTACATAAGAATATCTGTGAGTAATTTTTGGACAAAAAAATTTCTGTTCACAGCAGGTAAAACAGATCACTTCAGTTCTCAAATTTAATATTTTAGCACTGTAAATTGTCAATGCATTTACAGTATGATTTTAAAACATCAGACATCATAAAACTTATTTTAAAAATCTAATGTGATTAAACTATCTGCTAAAATATAGAGAATTATAAAACCTCTGAGGTTCATAAAATAGCAGTGATTAGAAAAATCCCAATTTCATCCTGAAAATAATTTATATTTTTTTAATTGACAAGTATTACCTAGAGAGAGAAAAAAATAATAAATGCAACTACAACTTTTGTGGAAAGGAAAGAGCTTTTAGGATTAAATCATTTGGCAGTGACTGAAAAAATAAACATTTAAGTGGATTTTGTTTTAATTTTGTTCAACACTTTGTTGATTTCTTCAGAACAAAAGCAAGCGGGAAAAAAAAGATGAAGTAAGAGTGAATCAAACAGAAGTAATTTTTCCATACATTGTGCTTGTCGTTACTGTGAGTTTAGTTTTCTGTAGAGAATGTCAAATTGATCAGACCTCTACCATGGGATTAAAGTGCACCCTTTAAAAAATCTCATATTATAAAGTTAAAACAGTTAAGTTGTAGTGTCACTAAAACAGCTTTTTTCATTGCACTTGCTTTGCAACCGAGGCTTTCTGAGTTTTTGCACTTCTTTCCTGTTTAAACTACTTGAGTAAGTTTACGGGGTTGCCCCCCTTTTTTTAAATAATGGAGAAGAGGAATGAGTGCAAATTTTGACCATAGTTCTTTTCTCTGTTAAAATTAGCAGACACTCTGCATGAAGGGAAAAAGTTGAGGTTATATAAAAGAAGACTTCCCCATATCATGGCTCCTGGCCTTTTAAGGGAGACACAGAAATAACAGGAAAGTTCACTGTGTCCAGTGGAATGCTGGCTTTCACTGCAGATTTTTAAAAGAACAGTTTTATTGATTTTTGCTCAGACTTTACTAGTAGCAGTGAGTCTTTGTCAATGATGTTTGTTTTCTTTTTTTTTAGGAGATGGGCTAGTTTAAAATTTCAATTATACCTATACATACATGTATATTTACTTCATTGAATGCTAATGTTAAAAAGGTGATAGGAAATGATCACCAATGCTGCCTTAGAGTAAAACAGTGCCCCCTCTATATTTGACCCATAGCATATGTAGCATATGTAGATTGAAGGAAATTTATGGAAGCTAATATATTCATCAGGTTCACACATGAGGTAGCATAACAGGTTTTACTTAGCCTTCCTATCAATTATACCATAAAACAGTGGGTCTCTGTTTAATTAGCCTAACATAATTGTTAATTTGGAATAATTTTTCTGGTTTAAAATTTATAGTGTATGTATTTGGTGTTTCTCGGGGGAAAAGTATTGTAAAGAGATTACAAATCACAATGTCACATGTTATAACCTGACAGGAACAACTACTGAAAATGCTAACTCAACCACAAAACACCATGCTTTTTTAGGTTTATGGCAGTGGAAATAGAAAAATTTTGAATTTATTCAGAGGCCATTTAAAACCAATTAAAAACTGTAATGCTTCATGTTTACTGAAAGAGTTTTTTATTTATATGTTTATGTATATTTACTTTCAGTTTATTTTAAATAACTTTACTAATAGCAGTGAATGTTATGATGCTATTTAAGCTAAATTATTTCATGTGTACCTCGATCATTTTTCAAAACTGTATTATATTTTTAAACCTTTATTTATAACATACAACTGGCTGTAGGTTGTATGACAGTTAATGTTGTATTATACTTTTCTACACATAGGCTGCGCCATTGAGCCATTAGTCAAAGAAATGTTTCTTTTACTGCCTGTGGTGCATAGATATAGAAATATAGAGAACGTGGAAATGAAGAAGACTGGCTATCAGTTTTTGAAATGTTTGTTACTATAATTAATATAGTAAACAAGAGCATATTTTGATATGCCTAACATTTTTTAATCTTTTCACATACTTTCTAACAATTTTAAATTTATTGCTTTCAAAACCTCATTCATTGTTATTATTTATTTTTCATAGGTATTAGTAAATATATAATAAAAACATGAATGTACGAAAATATAATTTGTAACTTAAATGAACTCATTTTTGTATTTTTTAATATTGGTTAAAATTTATTGAAGACAAATAACATAACTTGAAAGTGTCAAATATAATTAACGCAAATATGTGCTTGGAAATTTTACACTAAACATCTAACTATTTAGCATTCAAATGTGTATTAGAAATTTGTGACGTCAAAGTGAGTATTGGAAGATATAAAACTTTAGTAAATCTAAATAAGAATTGGTTTGTTATTATCATTATACACTGCATTTTCACCTTTTATTTTTCTTAAGACTAGCTAACAACTAAAAATCTATAATAATATTTCTATTGCATTCTTACCTTTTGATTCAAGAAAACGTTAAAATAATAGATTTTAAATAACATTTACAACTACATTACATAAATATTTCTTAACTTTTTTATGCTAGAAAATAAATTTTAAGAATAATCAAATACTTTTGTTAAATTTATGTGAAAATTCAACTTTATGTGTAGATTTAACATCCTTTGATCTTTGCATCTTATAGATGGCAGATTCTGAAAACACAGTACTCTGTGCCTATTTCTTTGCAGAAATATACTTTATGAAAATTATGGTTTTTTAATTCAGTAATTAGAGTGACTTATTGAGAAAAGTGAGATATATTTCTCTACTAACAGTGGAAAAACTTGTGATTAAACATTTAAACAATGATACTTACAATTAACCCATAGAAAAAAGTTGCAGAAGTATTCATGTTGTTGGCAAATGTGGCTGTGGCAAACATTTGGATTTCTAGCATGCACTTTTCTCACATGCTTCTGCTCATAAACACTGCTTCATGAACACTCCACTGCTTCCTGTGTGAATCTTCAGGGAAGAGTTTATAGAAAATATATTTGTCAGCCAGTTATGTGCTGGGACTGTCTTCCCCGATGCTTATATCGAAATTAACTTGTCCTTACTGATAACTTGGACATAGTATCTAAGTTTATCATTAAAAAAGAAATCTTGGAATGAGTAAAACTCTATTATCTGTAGTACAACATATTTTTTTAAACACCTGTTTTATGGCTTATAATATTCACTTCAGATGCTGTAATGTAATCTCCTTTATAAAGTATGGTTTGTTAGAGATATAATTTTTACCATTTTATGAATTCATGTTGACGAATAGCAGTTCTATTTTTCATTACAAAGATAATATGATGTGAAAATTTATTATTTCTCACATTTATGTTATATTAATTTTGTCATGTCTATAATATCGAATAATCATATTTGAATAAACAGGATGATTTAAAAGTTATAGCATTAGACTACTTTTTTTTCTTAGTATATTTTATGTAATCAGATATTTTTTCTGATAGTACATAATAATATCGGAGCATCAGTGGTGTGAATGGGGTGACATGATTCTTTTTGTAACTAAAACTGTAGATGAGGAGTCTGCCAAGTAGGGACATTGTTAGTCTATTATTTGTAGAACACCTGTGTGACATGATTTGGGATACTCAGCAAGTGCTGTATGGGTGACTTGTCCAAATCTGAGTGATACCACTGATTTATAGTACAATTATTCCCAAGGATATGGTCAGCCATGTCCATCTGGTAATGACCTTAGATTACTTGAATCTATAGGAAGGAAGATCATTTTAAATGAAGAGGAGTACTAAGAATTAGTCCTTAAATAGGGCACAACATCTATATAGACAAAACTAGATTGGTCTTTATGTTACTAGATCTTAAAAGGACTAGGTGGATTTTCAGTATTTGGCAGTTATGTTTGTGATCATCTCACTTAAAGTGCTGTACCCAGAATTAATTTTGGAGCTCACAGTGATATTTCATAGCTGTTTCAGAGCAGCCTAAACTCAGGTATAAAGGGAAATATGCTATATATTTTAAGATACTATGTACAGAGAAAAAAATAGTGTATGGTCTCAAAAGCACCAACTTATACATCCCAGGAGGAACTGCGCACACCAACATGTGATGGAGCTGCTTTTCATATTAGCAGTTCTGTGTAGCTGTGCTCCAGGTGTGGAGCCAAGAGAAGTGTTTGCTAAATGATGGCAAATGATTCTCCTTTGAAAGGTTGGAGAGTTCTAAATGAGATCCCCATCTTATCCTAGAGCAATCGTCCAACAGCTAAAAGTTACCAGGCATAATTTTATGTTCTTGCCTTGAAATTCATTCAGTTAAGACATATTTTGCCTGCTTGTGTTGTTTATTGAATTTCGGGGTTATCAAGGCTTCATGCTTTTCCTCCTGCTCTCTTATACCTCTCCTCTGACCACCTCTCTGCTTTTGTGTTTCTCTGCCATGAAACAGGCCCACTTAAAAGGGGAGACTTAAGTAGGTTATTTATATACTTTCTAGAAACCTAACAATAGATTTGTTGGAAGGGGGCAACCATTTGTTGCCTTCTGTGATCCAGACATACACTTCATTTGATTTTCACAATTATCTGAGAGGGTATATGCTGTAGTTTCCATTTTACAGATAAGAATACTGAGGTACAGAGACGTTAAATAATCAGTCCAAATGAAGGGCCATATGAAGTCAAATCACTTTTTTTCATTATCACATACTAAAGTATTTAATTATCCCATTTGACTTCTAGTATGGAACACAAAATTGAAAGTTAAGCTGAAGCATCTCTTGAGTTAGTACTTTGAAGACAGAGCTTGGCTTTTTGTCTTCTCCAAGGAACCAAATCCCAAAGCAGTGTTGTCTGTAGTGCTACTGGCACTATAGACACATTGGTGAGAAATGAGGACTGACAAGCAAAGAGGGTATCCAGGGAAAACTTTGGAAGGTGATGGTGTGATGCTACTAAGAGGATGCTTCTGGAGAGGGTAAAGACCTATGTCAGGACGGCATGAGTGCTCACTAAAAACACAGTTTCCTGTGTCCCAACAACAATTGACCAGATCAGAGTCACTGGAGCTGTGTCCCAGGCATCTTCATTCCTAACAAGTAACTTCAGGTGCTTCAGAAGCATATTTACTTCTGAGGGTTATTGTTTCCATGTATGAAGCTAATGGAAACTGGGAGAGAACATATGCTTTGAAACTCCACATGCCTATCTGCAAAGACTATTTTTCTCTAGAGAACTGTCTTTTCTGTGCAAAGTGTCCATTTAGTACCACCAATTCCTTGTATTTTGGTGTTCAAACACTCAAAGACATAATTAAGGGTATTTCTTCTTTAAATGCCTACTATACAGTATCTCATACACTTCTATGACTTTTGCTTATTTGTTGATCTTTTTTCAAATATAAATTGAAATGTTGCCAGAACAGCATCATATTAAAATATAAAATTATCTTTTGTGAGATGCAAAATCAGGGCATACATCTGGGAATCCAACAAACACTAAACTGGCTGTGTAAAATTTTTTGTTTTTAAGTTTGGAAACCAATAGCTGCCTGGAGATTGCATATTTAAGGTCAGTTTCCCTGTATCCTTCATTTCCCCCTATGGCAAAGCAAAGCAAGGCTTCCAATGGGGGGAAAATGAAAGAATGAAAAGAGAACCTAATGTCATTCTAATCATAAAGGAATGATAAAGATTGAGCCTGGAATTGGTAATAATTTGAATATTGGAATATCCTAATTTTCAATTGGATAAATTAGTATAAAAATATTTCAGATTAAAAGTCCAGTTAATATTGACTTATATTTTGAGGCATAAGAAAAAATAAAAGAGTAGATCCTTTAATGAAGGAAAACATAGTATTTAAATAAAATGTTTAAACTTCAACATAGAGTGTTGTTCATATAAAAGCCTGGGTATCTCTGTACATACTTCTCTGAAGAGGCTAAAATGCCAGATGCATTTTCATGTTAGTTTTCTTACCAACTTCTGGAGTCAATAAAAAAGTCCACACATAATATTTCATAGAAGTTATCATCTATCTCAGAATTTTCCCACATTCCTCCTTCATAGTTCATTGCTGAAAACACTGAAATAAGAGTTAACAAATAATAGACTAATAATAAATGTTTGTAGTAGCAAACACTTCTTGAGCAGTTACTGTGTGCCAGGTACCACGTTAAAGAGTTTACATAGATTATTTCATTTAATTCTGAAGTGATCCTTTGAGTACTATTATCCCCACATCACAAGTGAAGAAATCCTATTTGTCAGGCTGCAGCTCCTTGGTGAGGCCCAAGTGCTCCTTAAGGGGAGTTTGGACTTTCAGTGACTTCTCTTGTTGTCTGTGTGAAGAAAGACAGCCAGGTCAGAAAAGCAGGGGGCCACGTGTCACCTCCACCCAAGCCTCCATCAGTGTCCTGGCCAGGGAGAGGCTCCCTGGGATGCAGATGGAGAAGCGTGGACAGTTCAATGTCTCTGGACTTGGACTCTCCAACACAGAGCCAAACTAAGATTGGATCGGGAAAGGCTTTTGTTTTCAGGAATACTCCATGTGAGGCAAATCTTGGAAACAGCACAAAAGCACAAAATACTGTTCTTTCAAGAGATGTTGACCCAGTCACGGTGGCTCATGCCTGTTTAAAAAAAATGAGGAAATCAGCAATCAATGCAGCTAATATTTATTGAACATCTTCTATATGTTGGGTGCTGTATTATGCTATTCCCTACATTGTTTATCTTTATAACATTTGTGGTATATAGGTATTTTTCTATTTTACACATGAGGAAGTTGAAGACACTATATGGCTTATTCAAAATGCCATAACTGGTAGATTTTAAGAGATTATAGGCCCCCTGGTTCCCCATTCTACTTTGTTTGCCTTAAGCTGCCTTTACAATATCTTCCCATCTTGTCTATTCCTTCCAAATTTGTGCTTATAGAAAAGTCTAGTAATATCTCACATGTCCAGAGACTCATCTCAAGGAAACTCATTTCTCTCCAGGAGACAACACTAACCTTGGAAAGCTATTTTGGGAAGCCTTAAAAAAGAAAAGAAAAAAAAACACACACACAACAAAATATGCATTTTAAGATAGTGGTTGGGAGCATGTGTTTTAGAATTAGGTCTCGTGTAATTCCTGCTCTACCACTTTGCTAGCTGTGTGACTTTAGGAAAACTAATTAATCTCTCTATCCCTAATTTTCATCATCAAATAAAATGAAGACAACGATAGCAGTGTTATGTCCCTAATAAGTTTTCAGTGAAAGGTGTGAGTGGTTTGAGTGTTGTTGATATTATTCCCACATCTAAATCCTTCTAAAGGTTTGTTTTTACAGTTCTTTAGTTGTTTGCTTATTTTATTTCTCAGTGCTCAGCAGAAGGGTTAAAGTAAGGGGTTAGATATACCATGAAATACGAGAATTGCCACTAAAGAAAGTCATGAAACTATCATTAAACAATCAAATAATGGTTGTTTGTAATAGTAACTTTAATTCAGTAAAAAAATAAAATGTTTTCTATTCTTTGCTTAAGGAGATGATGAAGTATATTTTCATGGCATATTTTAGAAGATTCTCATTAATCAAATAAACGCTGCTTGATGTTAAATCAGCTTTAATTATCTGAAAAATTGTCTTTCCTGAAACACCCCCATTTCAACACAATACTAGATAAATGAGTTATTATCCAACCCTTGTTGAACTTTAGATTTATTCAGGGGTGACAGACCCAAATGCTAAGAGGTTTACATAAGTAATGCAACAAGTTGTGAGAATTGTTGCTGTATTTGAGAGAGTATGCCCCCACCTGAAAACATTTGGTGCTTAACCAAATTGTGCTGGCCAAACAGATGTGATGGGAGCCAGTGGTCAGCCCAAAGTTCATGGCCCTTGGAATGAATCACATTCATGGTTCTTAATGCTCGCTACCTATGTACATGTTCTTGCAGGCTATCTGTTTCATTACCTGAAATAGACTAAAAGGACATAAAAAGAAAATATTTGCATGTTTGGTGAAAATATGCAATCCCCAAGAAGTGAAAATGTAAAAAAAGATCAAAAAAGAGGTTACTGAGCTACTACCTAGTCTACTTACCTGGGAGGTAGTGTAATATAGTGAAAAAAGACCAGAATCAAGGAGACTCAAATTTTGTTTCCAACTATATTATTTACTAGCTATATGGCTTTAAGAAAATTATTCATCCTGGCCTTTCTTCTGCTTCTCATGGAGATCTCTATATTTTCTAGTAAGCTCAGTAATGCATTAAAGATGCTTGTTAGTTGAGGTAGGTCTGATAGTGAAAAACCCTTCAGAGCAACAACTCTGTCATACTGCCTGAAGTAGTCAGAAATTTTATTCCGGTAAAGAATAGCACCCTCTTTTTTGTATAAGCTAATTTGAGATGGGTTTCTGCCATTTGAAAATAAGATACACTAAAGCCAGACTAATACCACTGAGTTCTGTGAGGATTGTTTTGTACTTTGACAGTGTTCCCTAGAAGCTTCTAAATAAAATAAATTGTTTGCGTTTTAGATTCTTTTTCTGAATGTAGCTGTTTACTCTCATAGATCTCTATAGGCTTCTAGTGAATACTACAGTTTATTTGTTTGGTTGTTTGTTTGTTTGAATTGGAGTCTCACTCTGTCACCCAGGCTGGAGTGGAGTGGCATACTGCTCATGGCCACCGCAACCTTGACCTACTGGGCTCAGACGATCCTTCCACCTCAGCCTTCCAAGTAGCTGGAACCATAGGCATGTGCCACTGCACCTGGCTAATTTTTTGATTGATTGTAGAGACCAGATCTTGCCATGTTGCTCAGGCCGATCTTGAATCCCAGAGCTCAGGCAACCCTCTTACCTCCAGCTCCCAAAGTGCTGGGATTATAGGCATGAGCCACTGTGCCCGGCAATATTATGGTTTTAATTCCATTTTTTCTGAAAGACTTAAATTACAGTACACATTGTATACTCTAAATTGTTTAGTCCTAGATATTTGAATTTCAAAAACAAGTTTAAAAAATCAAGTCAAGCCGGGCTCGGTGGCTCAGCCTGTATTCCCGCGCCTTGGGAGGCTGAGGTGAGTGGATTGCCTGAGCCCGCGGGTTCGAGACCCGCCTGGGCAACTTGGCGAGACCTCATCTCTACAATAAATCAAAAAATTAGCCGGGCGTGGTAGCGCGCGCCTGTAGTTCCAGCT
>CAUYQG010271031.1:0-24294 GCA_963574415.1 Tarsius wallacei | reverse complement strand
TTTTTTAATGCATTTTTAAAATTTTATTTTAAAGATGTGGGGCACAATTAAATTTATTTTCAAAACATTACAAATGTTTGCTCTTTGTAAGACACCATTAAGTAAATGGAAAGCACATGATAGGACCAAAACACTTGCAATACATACATACAACAAAGGACTCACATCCAAAACACATAAAAACTTAGAGTTCAATAATAAGGAGGGGAAAAATATGATAAAATTGGCTGTACAACCTTTGTGGAAAACAGTGTGGCAATTTCTAAAAGATCTAAAAATCAAACTACCATATGAACCAGCAATCCCCCTTCTGGGATTATACCCAGAGGATCTCAAATCAGTCTATAAAAGAGATTCCTGCACACACATGTTTATTGCTACATTATTCACAATAGCAAAAACATGGAACCAACTGTGCTGCCCATCGAAAGTGGACTGAGCTGGGCTCGGTGGCTCAGCCTGTAATCTCGCGCCTTGGGAGGCTGAGGTGAGTGGATTGCCTGAGCCTGAGGGTTCGAGACCTGCCTGGGCAACTTGGCAAGACCTCATCTCTACAATAAATCAAAAATGAGCCAGACATGGTATCACGCGCCTGTAGTTCCAGCTACTTGGAAGGTTGAGGTGGAAGGATCCCCGGAGCCCAGCAGGTCGAGGCTGAGGTGACCAGGAGCCGCCACTGCACTCCAGTATGGACGACAAGAGTGAGGCTCCAACTCCAAAAAAAAAGTGGACTGAATTTTAAAAATATGGTGCATATACACGATGGAATATTATGCAGTCATAAAGAAAAACAAAATTATGAACTTCGCAGCAACCTGGGTTGGAACTAGAGTCTATAATACTCAGCGATCTATCACAGAAACAAAGATCTGAATACTACATGTACTCATTCATAAGCAGACCCTAGACCTTTATCATAATACTGTAAGAAAGAGATTGGCAGTAGTAGGACACTGCCAGGTGAGGGGGGGCACATAAAACCAATAAGGGTACCCACACTTTACCTGTACAATGACCACGTATGTACCTAATCCTGAACTATAACCCATATTTTTAAAATTAAAAAAAATTGGCCAAAATATTTCAAAAGACACAGGTTTCTCACATAATAAGATCTAGAAATGGCTAATATGAATATTTTAAAAATCCTTTCCAAAAGTAGTCATCAGAGGAATGCAAATCAAAAGCAGAATATTATACCACTACATACGCACTAGAATGGATAAATTTTTTTGAAAGTCAATACCATTTTGCTTTTGTGATGATGTATAGAAACAGAAACTCTCATGCATCACTACTGCTAATGTAAAGTGGTATAACTACTTTGGGACATGTTCTGGCAGGTTTTTAAAAAATAATTTGAAATAAATATCACTTACTGTGTAACTCCACAATTTCATTACTATGTATTTACATAAGATGAATGCAAACATATGTCTACATAAATACTTTTACATGAATGATCATTGTAACCTTACCCATAATGCCAAAATTTGAGGTGAGGGAATGTATTTATAAACAGTTAAACAAATTTTGGCATGCTCTTGCGGTAAAATACTACTTAACAATGCAAAGGAACAAATCATAAATGTATATACCAACACAGATGGATCTTCACTGTGTCAAAAAAGCCAGAGACAAAGGAACACATAATCTCATTGATATAAAATTAATATGAAATTAATGAGCGCATTAATAATAAATTCTAAAAATAAAAAATCTAACTTACAGTGACAGAAAGCAGATCAGTGGTTGCTTAGGCCAGAATTTCTCGGTTGACCACAAAAAAACAATAGAGAACATTTTGGGGTCCGGGAAATTTCCTGTATTTTGATTGTGGTGGTGATTACATGAGTGTATCGAATTATCCAAGCTCATTGAGCTTTACACTTGAACTGTATTTTATTATATGTCAGTTATGTCCCATTATATGTGTCTTAAATTTTTTAACATGTGAGTTCAATATGTATCGAGGACTCCATGTTAAGCACTGATGATGGAAATATAAATTAATAATGATGATACTGATAATGGCCGCTACTGGATTCCAGTTAAAAACCTACTCTGCCAAACACTGACCTAAGACAATTTGCATATAATATCTAACACATTCATCACAAAGCAACTATGTGGTAGGGATAACTATCCCCATTTTCCAGAAAAAGAAACCAAGACTTAGGAAGTTAAGTTCATTGACACAAGGTCATACAGCTGTTAGAGGAAGGAGCAGAGACCGACATCACGGTCCAAGTGAGTTGACTTCCTAGGAGCACACAGTTCTTCACTGCTGACCATCGTATGTGGCTGAACACAGCAAGATCTTATCCCTAAAATGTGTGTTTTCTGTTGGTTATTTCAGCTCTCTCGCCTTCTCTTCTTTTCACGTCTTGTCTACTATTTCTAGGGAACCTACATGTTGGATTGCTCTCTTTGTAATGTTTTGCGTGTTTGGTATTTCATGCACCTTCTTCTTCTCCTTTATTTTCACCTTTAAGACTTATATCCTGAAGCATTTTGTGTTCTCTGTCTCTCTCTCTCTCTCTCAGAGAGAGCCCACGGGAGAGTCGTCTGAAAAATAAAGCCTCCTTTTCTTCTCCATCTCTGCTCGACCTCTCCCTGCGCGGCAGGTAGAACGCTGTGGACCACAGGCCAGGCTGCAGGCACAATCTGTTTAAAGGATGGAAACAGAGGCAGGGTTCAGAGACACTGTGAACTTTTATGCATTTTACAACATATGTGCAGGAAAAGTTTCCCCTGGCTGCATTATTCCAGAGTCTGGGTGTCTGAGGCAAAGTGGGACAGTGCTGCAGCCAGGGCATCGCATCCATGTGTGGGGGGCTGGTAGCAGCTTCAATAAAGCTTCCCCATCTACAATTAAGGTCCTTAAATTGACTCGTGAGTCTTAAGAGATATGCTTATGCCTGCAGGGTTTTTTTCCCCCTTCTTTGGAAAGAATAGACTTCACACCTGCAAGACCATCTTTCCCAAATACCATGTGTTTAAAAATCTGCATGCCCGCATTAAGGCTCAAAGCTGTGATATGAATTTGAGACCCGGCTTTGCCACTCAGAGACTGAGACATTGTGAGTATTCACTTATCTTCTCTCGGCTTCATTTCCTTCTGTGGAAAATGGAAAAAAGCACACTACACCAGGGATGGAAATTCAATGAGATAATGCATTCAAAAACCCTCTACAGAAAATGTAAAGGACCAGAACCTAGGAAGTAATTACTGCTCTTGCTAAACACCCCATTGTTCAGAACTTTCCCCTTAATAACTATCTCTGCTTTCTATTGGAGAAAAAAATTCTCTCGAAATCACATCATAAGATCATAGATGAATGTGCTAGAAAAAGACTTCGAATTCAAAACTTGCAATATTCAGTTGGGAAACTGAAACTCCAGGAAGGGAAGTGTTTTTCCCATATTCTGAACTTGGTTATTCTTACCTGTTCTGAGATTGAACATTTGTTTGGATTCTAAAGCCTTATGTGATCAATTAATAATATTATCATCTAGGCATGTCTATATAATATTTCTCAATTTTGTATTTTCCTGTGCCATTGTTTAGAATTTCCCATGAGACACCACTTCTTTCTAGACAAAACATCTTTCACATGCAGAGCATAATATCGATATTTTCCAGGTTTCAGATCATTCAAATTCCAGCACTAGAGACTGAATTGTGCTATGTCAAGGTCTGAAGTAACTTTGAGGATAATTAAGTCAATGTATCTGTACTTTAAGTTTCTTTGTTTGCTGAGTACCCAAAACTCTGGAATTCCTGGACAATACTACCCCAGTTCCACACCAAGAGGTGTCCAAGGGACAACTGTTAGTGGGGGTGGACGTGGGTCGACGTTTTCTACAAAGCCCCTCCTACGACACAAGACAGAACTTGGTAGAAAGAAAAGAAAGGACAGTTCTCAGGGGCTGGTTCTCCCTACGCCACCACCTTCCAGTGCACGAATCCAAAAGCCTAAGAATTCTAAATCCGAACCTGACCTTCCAGATTGCTGTGACGTTATATTTGTCAAGATAAGAGGACAGCTTTAATTTCAGTTTATTAGCGTGATTTGTAGTGTTTAGATATTTAGACATCCATATGGGGACCCTTATTTGTACTCTTGTCATAGGCTCTGCAAACATCAGGGACAGGCGTGCTCAGAGATGTACTTGAAGATTGTTTGCCTGAAATAAATGGGAATACTTTCCAAACCATAACCACAGAAAACTAGTCTAAGAGATGTTAGAGAGATGAAAAAGACTTATGATGAGTGAATGAATATAGATCATGCTGCTGCCTATGACATAGTCAGCTCTCTCGGCAGCTACAATCACTGTTATTAGCATTTTAGTAACAGCAGTTGTAGTATCAGCATTATTTCCCAGCCTTCCTAGCGTGCATCACTGTTTTAAATTATCTGTTTTCTATATTTGTTTCCTATCTGTCTCTTTACTAAAATCTAAGTTCGGTTCAATGGTATGACCTCTCATCTCAATCACTTGTTGCTGCAGAGCTTGCAACAGTATTTAGCATGCAATAAGCATTGAATAAACACTTGTGGGCAAAACTCAGCAGATGGATGGTTTCTGGTAGACTCAGTAACAGGCCCTGAAGATTTGTGAACATCATCTTGTTTTTTACCTGTGACTGGGCAGGATGAAGGTGCAGCCCAGTACATCACTGCCACCCCCTTGTTCAGGCATAATCACAAGGAAAGAACTAAAGCCCCCCATCAAAAACAGCAGGGCCATTCCACATGGTGGTATCTCTCAGGCTGTCTGTAGGAAGTTAATACATGTTCACACACACACACACACACACACACACACACACACACACACACACAACTTAATGTTCAAAGAAAATTGGGAAGTTCTGCATCATCTCATTGAACACTCGGTCCAATCATTATCTCCATCTAACAGAGCTGCCAACAGAGACTAAGAGAGGTTAACTCATCCGCTCAGTCACACAGCTAGTAAGAAAAGGGATGGGTTTGGAATCCAGTGGTTAAACTACCAAGCCTGAAAGACTGATCTCTAAACTTCCAATGTGTAACAGAAATTTGGTAAAGTCCCCTTTGTTAATTGAGTGGGTCCATAGTTGACAGTTTCCCAAAGAACGGCAAGACTCCATGACTTCCAGTTTGAGAACATACGAGAAACCCTGGCTAGGTCACTTCTAGGAGAACCTAATGTTAATTGACAGCTTCCTTCAAACCCAGCCCCAAACTCACTTCCAGCTTTCTCCAAGCTAATGTCTCTGTCAGGCGTTTTGGGTTCATCGTTACCTTCTGACATCTTTTAGGTAATATCTATGTCAATATTAATCTCTGTGTCCCTAACAGTGTGACTAACACATCAGAAGGGGTCAATTCACATTGAATGAAGGGAAAAAAAATGACAGGATGAATGAATGATTGGATAAAAGCACTGAAGTTGGATTTGAATCATAGCTTTACAACTTATTACTAGAACAATCTTAGTTAAAACTTTTTAACCACCGAGGACTTCCATTTTCCACTTTACCAATATATAAGAAAATATCTACTCTTTCTCATTTGCAGGCCTTTTGTATAGGACAAACAATGTACTAATAGCAAGCACTAACAGAGCATTTACTATGTAGCACTTTGTATGTATTATTTGATCCACACAAAAGCCTTAATAGAAAAATAGGTGTGGGATTTCTCATCCCCAGGAAAATGAGATGCCAGAGTAAGTGACTTACCCAAGTTGACTCAGCTTATAATTAAGAAAAGCTGGACTTGAAACCAGTACTTTGGCTACTTTCTGCCGTCTTCCCACATGTGATAACATTTTTTAACTATAAAGCACTACACAAACAAAAGAACTTCTTGTTACCTTCTCTTTAAGAACAGACCTGTTTCCCCTGCTTTGAGCACCCAGTCTTTGCCCTGATGGCTCTACAAATCTCTTTGGATTTTGGTCTCTTGCAGTCACTAACCAGAATTTTGATTTTAAGAGAAGTAGTAGACATTTTGCTCTTTTACTAAGCTCACTGTTGACTCTGTTCACTGAGGTAGGCTTTGTTTTCATTTTTTCCTTCTGTCCACTCCAGCCTCGGCTACGTGTATCTAGGTTTTTGTGAACAAAGGAATTAGGGGCTGTCTGGTGGCTTACTGGAGGCTCTGCATCCTGAATTCAGCTATCCCTGCAGCTACCACTACAGCAACAGGAGCGGCATGTTTAGAGCCTCATTGATTGAAACCAGCCAGATGTTTGGAAATTGAGATGGTTGCTCACGCTGCCGCAAAGGAGTCTACGCGGTGTGAATTCCTGATGGCAGCCAGGAGGGGAAGGAGGGAGGGCTGGGCCCCCATAAAATGAGCAAACAATAAAGAGATGATTATAGGTGTCTCACTTCAGCACCCGGGCTGGTAGCTGAGCATACCTGAATTGAGTCTTAAGCATTAGTAATGAATTTAATTCTCCCATTTGGGAAACGGTGGTATCGGCTTTCAGTATCACAGGCATGGTATTACTTTCAAATGAATATTTGGGAATTGGAGAAACAGAAGTGCTTGACCGTGAGAATGGGGCCATTTGTGAGAAGGACGACTTTAAGGAAGCAGTACACTGTGGTGGAGAGTCTTGAGGTCAGGGTGTAGGTGCAAGGTCAGTCGCTGACCAAATGTGTGACCTTGAGAAGTTCCCATTCCAAGTCTCAGTTTTCTCCTAAGCAACGGAGGAGTTACACAGCTACCTTAAATAGTTGTGAGTATAATAGAATCTCTCTTTCCTTATTTCTGTGGCTATATTCTAAAGTCAGCATGAAGGATAGGAAAGGGCAAAGGTTAAGAGGAAAAGACACAAGGTCGACGTTAATCAAACCAGCAGTTACAGAAATGAGTCATTTTACAAATACTTGGTTGCTCATTATTTTTCCCTATATATATATGTTTTCATAGATATTCTCTGTGTATTTTTTTTTCAGAACATCCAGATTCCCCAATTTTGTTGTTTCCTTCGCATTTTCAAACCAAATGACGCAGGTTGACCTGAATCCCAAATGCATTATTTGTGAATTTTGTGGCTATAGGCAGTTTTCTTAACCAATGGAAGGTTCAATAATCTCATCTGTAAAGTAAGAATAATATTAATATTTGTCTCATAGTGTCGACTAAGTGGGACCATATATATAAAGCATTAATTTCAATGGCAAATGTCCAAAGATGGTTGCTATTATAGTATTATTACTGCTATCATTTCAAATATCTTCATCTTATTGTGTTGTTAAAAATATCTAAATGGTGAGGTGCAGGTTTTGTTTTTGATATAGTGAGTGTCATGATACAACAGTTAATTCAGTATTTATGCTTGTATAACACCTACAATTGCCATATGCTCTTTTTTGAAAGCAGGTTTTACTGAGAGAACAGAAAACCTGTTACAGTGGGAGGGGGCATGAGAGGGTTGCCCTGCCATGTGCTCTCAACATGCAGTCCTGGGGCAACAAACCCATAAAGTAACAGAGCATTTTACCATTGGGTGGACTGAGCTTCAGAGTGCTTTAGTAGCCCATGAAACATTGACCAGCACAACAGGGGAAGCCTAAGAAGCTGAACCATTACAATACCTCCTGGCATCTCCACCTCACAGATGTGACTTGAAAGATTTGACAACCAAAACCTTAGCTCTGATCCTGCCCTACCTTTTCTGTCTTTTCTTCCCCCATGTCTTATACACAAATCCAAAGCTCCAGAATTTGAAATACTTAGGAATCCCTCAACACACTATGCTATTCCATTTCTCTAAATCTTGGCAGGTGTTTTCCCTGCCTGGGATGCCTTTTTGCAAACATTTGGCCCCAAGCTCATCCAGCCAGATCCTACCTGTGATTCTACTGGATGGTCAGTCATCCCTCTCCATGTATAATTTCCATATTATATGAACAATGATGATTTTAAAAAGTCGATATTTCTTAAACTCTTGTTCTGAGCCACATGCATTATATTACTTAAACTCTAATGGGCAGGTATTATTATCATTTTCATTCCACATATGAGAAAATAGAGACTTAGGGAGTTGGAAAATCTACCTAAGATAATAGAGCTGATCCTTAGTCTATTGGTTTGCAAAAGCTGACTGCCAAAAGAGGAAGGACCCCATGAGACTCAACGCTGAAATCTTTGATGGTGAGCACAATGGAAGCATTGCATTTAGTAAAGGCTGAATGTGAAGACCCAGGCTGTTAGTGATGGCTTTCCATCTGCCTATGTCTAGAGGCAACCTGAGTTTCCCTTTCTCCAGACTGCTATGAACCCAGTATCTCTTATCCCCTGCACTCAACGAGCAAAGTATTTTCTAAGGAGCAGCTACTCTTCACCAGAGCAACCAGCTAGAAAGAGAAATAAGCCCCTCCCACCCCCCACCCCCATCCCCCCACCACCCAAATCCACACAGGGGACAGCTGGTATTCAGCCATATGAGTTTGAGAGATAAATCTGGGTTATAGTGCAAACTCTGACCTTGACCACCATACCCTGAATGCTTGCTCTTGACGTCCATCACCTCTGATCCTTATATAATGATCTGAGTTCCAGTATTAGGTTGGATTCCTAAGGGTCAGGGTGCTTTAGTGACTCGCTTAAGATAAGCTAGTGGAAAGGCAGAGCTAAAATTTAAACCAGGTCTTTGTGACTCTAAAGATTCCCCTCTTAACCACCGTGCTACAGCCCTCTGAGATAACACTAAAACTCCAAGCACAGATAAACTCTGTTAAGGGATTTTGTAAAAGAATGAATTCTAAGAAATCATTCATGATCTTCAGTAGATATTAGATCAGTTTGGCAGAAATATGAGAGGTCAAAACATTTATCAGCTTCAGTTAGCAGATGTTGAATCTGAGGTTTAGAATGATTTGCTCAAGTTCAAGCAGCTTATTAGCGGCAGATATATCAGAAGAACCCAAATGCACTGAAATTCTTTAAACTTATTTACTTTTGTCTTGCACTTTTAAATAAATATTGTAAAATTGCTTGATAGACTAGCCAAAGGTGACAAAAGGAATGGCAGAACTACTTGTGGAGGAAGGGTTCGTGGTTTACCCAAGTTTATCTGATGATTTACATTCATTAAATTCCTTCGGTAGTTCCAGTATGATGCTAGACATCTTAGGAAATAAATAAATGCAAAGTATAGCTCTTACCCTTTGTTGGGAAAAAAAAGAGTTCAAACATGAACTATCGTGGCTAGCACAATTCAAAACAAGATATATTTATGGCAGTTGGAATAGCTGTCTTAAATATGGCTCTACAAAGTTTTCTATGCAGACAGAGCCCAGAAGAGACAAAAATCAGAATATGATAATCAACAAGGTCTTCATGGAGAAGGAGAGATAGAAGTCAGTTTAGAAATATAAGGACAATTTCTTTTCACTAAAGAGGCAAAAAATATTCTAAGTTAGGGAGAAAGGGAGAGAAAGACCATGCACTGGAAGAATGGGAGGGTACTTTAGTTAAGACTTTGCTTATTGAAAGAAAGAAAGGCCTATTTATGTCGCCTCAAGAAAAAGGGGTTTATATTTGTAGGGGTGCATATAAATATATTGAATAAAGCAATATTGTAATAACAATAGCTGCAAATCCTCACGTTATTATTATGTGCCAGGAATTAAGCTAAGAACTCTGTCTACCATTTATCAGGACACAGTATTTTATTTTTATTATTATTACTTCATTTTTTTTATTTTAAACATGTGGGGTACAATTCAGGGTTAGGTATACAAGTGGTTATCATACAGGTAATGTTCGAGTCTCTCTTGGTTCCCACTTCACCTGGTCTGAGATTGGGTTCCCTTATTGATGTTATGTTGTCCCTCCATTCCCTCCCCTGGCAGTATCCCACTATTGCCAACCCCTTTCTTATAGTATTATGATAAATGTTCAGGATCTACTTATGAGTAAGTACATGTAGCACTCAGTTCTTCGTTTCTGTGATAGATCACTGAATGTGATAGACTCTAAATCCGTTCAGGACACAGTATTATCAGTTCCAGCTACATTTTCCTTGTGGGAAAACAGAGGCTCAGATAAGTTAAGTAACTTACTCGTAGTCATATGGCTAGAATCTAAATTCAGGCAGCATACCTTCAGAGCCTATACTCCCAAACTCTGCACTAAATGGACTAGAATTCAGCCCTGAAAAATCTCATTCTCTCTTTATCTCCTTGTGTGTGTGTGTGTGTGTGTCAAGGCTTTCAAAAAATCCCAACCTGTATTGTCTTCTGTTTATCTGTCTGTTGGATTCTCACAACCAGCCAGCTCTGTCATAACTTCAGCTTATCTGGGGACCACACTCTCTGCCCCAATCCGGACTTGACCTCGTGGCCTCTGATTTCAACTTCCAAGTGGGTCAGCCCTATCTACCATTTTCCTAATCATGGATTCCCTAACGAGGATGCTCATTGCCTTGGTCCACTGATTAGGACCAGGTCATGCTGACTCTAGGTCATGGCCTCCCAATCTATGGACCACTTTTCAATCAGATGCTTAGCCTTGCTGTCCAGTCAGCTGTGGCTTGGTGACGAGGAGAGAAGTTACATTTTCAACTGCCCATTCAGCTGGTTCTGTAGACATAGCAGTGTCCTGCATAGGATAAGGTCAACAGAGCAGGCAATGACCTCTCAGAAAGCATCTTTTTTCAATGGCCCAATAGAATAATTTCCTTTCTTTCTAAACGAAGGATTTTAGAGATAGAAGTCAACTTGGATTCGTTCCCATTTTGTAGGTGACCATATTTTGATTCAGAAAGCCAATGTGCAGCCTCAGAATTACCCTAAAAATGAACGCGATAGCTGAGACCAGAATTCTCATTTCTGGATCCTAGAATCCAGCTCTCTTTTCCTCTTGGCACATTGGAATCTAAAAAGGACATTAAACTGCAAACACCTTGAAAAGCGCTCCAGTCTCATGGCACCACTTTCTTTTGTAGAGTCATGTGCCTTTGAAAGAGCGGAGGGTCCAAAGAACTGTTTGCTTCTAATTGTCTCAATAAATTTTCAAAGTGTTATTACATTGTAGTGATTAAGAACTGGTAAGAGTAGATGCAATATGATAAGATCGAGGCCATGAAGCTTAATAGTCCTTAGCGGATTGTCACTCTTTTTTTTAAAGAAGAAATAACTCTACCCAGGACTCTAAAGCACCCAGATCCAACAGCACTTTATAGTTCCTGCCATAAAATTCTTGGGCTGGAGCAGCTGCCTGCTGAAGTGAGGGTTGCTCAAATAAATGCTGGAGTTCTGATCCCTGAAGAGTAGCCATTCCAGCCTGGAAGCCCCAAAGGAAGGGGGAACAGATTTCCGTGCAAAGAAATGTGACCTTTCACCTTCCGTAGACTTTGAAAGGCTCTCTGTTCTTATTGTTTTCGAGCACTGTCATCCCTTCCCTTTCTTTCTCTCTCTCTTTTTTTTTCTTCCTTCCTTCCTTTCTTTGGGGCAGAGCTAAGAGATAAATTTTGGACAGCAAAACCATCTTCCATAGTTAGGAATGGAACCTTGTGAACCTAGGACTCTGAGGAGTGAAACATAATTATAGCAGTGCTGTATATTGAACACCTGCTGTAGACAAGAACTAGGCTTGGTACTTTACTGAAGTCTTCTCATTTCATTCTACCTTGCAACGTGGTTGTTACTACTCCCATGATATAGAGGAGAAAACTGAACCTAAGAGAATTTCCTAAATTATTCCCGTAAAAGCACCCAGTTATGAAATGGTGGGATTCACTTAATAGGAATATAGGTCCATTAATGGTTCATCGATTGATTTTTCAGAGCCCTAAACTCTCCATGAAAGAGAATTTCAATGTTGGCAAGAAACCACTTAAGTTAAGGTTTCCAGGCAGGACAAATCCACAGTCCTCAGATTTTCTCAAGGGCTATGTTTTAATATGAAACATCAAAAGTGCCTTCATCAACGTTAAACTGAACAATACATATACAATATTCTACCAAAATCTGATTACCTTTTATAATACTTCATGAGTCCACATCTGCCATTCTTACGAGTTTGGTGCATTTTGCTGAGAGCACTATCACTGTGTCTCTCAACAACATGACAATACCACTAGTAGGAAAAGTGGGAAGAAAGGTTTCTGATACTGTTAGGTCCAAGGTCCAGGTCTTTTTGTACATGGCAAGGAATTCCACTGCAAGACATTGTGCTTTGATGAAGCAAGCGACCTAAATGTTACATGTCAGCGGAACTGTTCTGTGGTTTTTTTTTCAAGACATATTTCAAGGAAATATCAGGTGCATTATGTAATAGCATAAAGTGATAAGAAGAGAAAACATAATATAAAACAAAGGAACAGTCTATCTATTATGTAAGTGTCTGGTCACTCAAAGTCACAACTACTAGTGCTTGGTAGAGATCAAGCAAATACTAATAGTGGAAGTTGTCCGAGCTCTCTGGTCTCACCTCGTATTAGATTACATACGTGTTTCCAGACATATTCATAGTGGCATCAAGCCTTCCCAAGCATCCTCTTCAGGGATAGCGTGGAAAGGGCAAAGCCAAACATCTAGAGTGAATGAAGAGTTAGAGGAAGGCTGAAGTCTGTTTCAGGGCAAGTAGCAATACACCACATCTGAGGGGTAAATCCAAGATTTTCTGGAGTGGGCAGGTGAGGAGGAGAAGACAAGAGAAAAACAGAAGCTAATCTGTGAGGTCCTGAACACATTCTGGAAAAGAAGGGCCCCATCTAAACACCTCGAGCCCACGCAATATCACTGGGATCTTGGCCCTCCTGTCAAAACATTTGTTAATCTGCATTATTTTCTGTTTAGTTATCTGTCTCCCCTCTAAAGTCTGCTCAAAAATATTGGTATTAGAGTAGAAACACTTGGGATTTCTTCCGCAGGCTTGTCTGTCCTCCATGGTGCTTTAAAATACTTGAGACTCAGAGTTTTATCCTTTTTTAAATTTTAATTTTAATTTTAGAGATGCAGGGTACAATTCAGGGTTAGGTATACAAATGGCCACTGTACAGGTAAAGGAAAACTCATAATAAATAAGATTCGAAAGACAAAAAGGGGAAAAAATACTTGAGACCCAAAGAGACGTTCTCTGTGTCTCTCAGGTAGTCAGTCTTAATGATACTGTTTAATGCACTGTCTCTCTCTTCGAGGATCATCCCTTTGAGCAACTTTTTCCCCTGAATGTAATAACTGTCCCATTCCAACAATTTGTCTCTCCTCAAATAGAAGGTACTATGCCTCGTACGAAACATTGCTTTTGAGAAATAGCGCCGATATTGGCAGATTGTACTATGTTCCCAAATTAGCAATCTAGCACCCCACAAGGGCTCTGGAAGACCCCCCTCAAATAGAAGAGCTGGGGGGAAACAAACACGTGGCTGAAATAAAAGTGTCTAGGAAACTCACTGCAGTTGCACCAAGGAAATATATTTCATATTCTTCTCTTGATTAGCATTCTAATGGTTTCTGACTGAGGTCTAACAGCTTGGAGAGAATATTACAGGCAATTGTGTAAATAATACAGGTTTTTTTTCACTGTGTCCAAATGTATAATTAAATGGATAATGTTACAGCTCCCCAAACCCACTAAGGCCTGCTGCCTAAATGGAGAGCTTTTGAAATTTCATCCCAATGCATGGTTACATGATACATTGCTTTTATGGCCCGCTGGGCAAATGACGAGTGGTTTGGAAAGGGGCGGAATGCATATTTATAGTGGTGAGTACACTGATGCTCACAGGGCCAGGAAAATCGCTCCAGTAAATAACATGAATTATACAAAAGCATCTCTTTATGTATCTGAACTTTTCTGATTCAGGATGTGTGTCAACACAAGCACATTTCACTTCTTTAATGTTTGCAGGTAACTCTTGCTCCTAATTCCGTGCAGTCAGATGTCAGGGTTAACCGGACCTGAAGGAGAAATCCTATTTCTGAAAATTCCTCCGCTTTGTTCCATGTCTTCTGGATTTCTGTTTTCAAGGAAACGGGCCTGGTCTTGAACCCAAGTTTTGTGTCTGTGTCCGGTCTTTTGCCCGCGTAGCTGATGGAAACCTCCAACAGTGAGGACAAACTGCGAGACTTGTGTGTCAGACTTTGAAGGTCATGAGTGAGAATGGGGCTGGATGGGAGGTCCCTAGGTGTACAACCTGGTATACTTAGAATCCAAAGCCTCAATGCTTGCCCTTCTCCACCAGACAGCTGTGCAACCCCAATAAAGCTGCCTCACCTCTCTGAACCTCAGTTTCTTCATCTAGAAGCAGCAAATAATCATATATTTCATGCCCACCTCCCAGTTTGTTTATAATAATGGAGTAAGGTAATATACAAGAAAGCACACACCTCATAGTATGTCATGTCAGCTCATAGTGAGCAATGTGCAAAGTATGTTTTGTTCATGACACCACTTATTCAACAGATACTTTGGATCTGGTGATAGGCCAAGGACTATGCTAGAAATGAAGGATAAAAGCAATAGCAAAGAGAAAGGTGTCTGCCTTATAGGAGTGTACAGTTTAGTGGAAAATAAAACTAGCCAAGCCATTGAAAGACGACGCGACCTGTGTGACCAAGGGGCCGAGAAGAAGGGATGTCATGGGCTGAGATGAAGCCTTTATTTCCGTCTTGGGAATAGGGGTTGAGGTCGGCTTTGGGGGACCGTTTGGGGGAAGATATGACAGATCTCTAAGAATCAGGTTTTGAAATTGAAGCAGAAAGGAATAGAGAGGAAGGTTTTCAAGCTCAGACATGAGCATGTGGAAAGGTGTGAGCAAAGGGAAGCCTCAGGCTGGTTGCCAGAGGAGGGGTGGCGAGGATGCAGGCGAGGGCATGATCGATTGGTCAACCTGTGGAGGGACCTGTAAGTCTTGTGGAAGAAGACATCCTCATCAGTTCTCTTTGGCCCTGGAAGTGTGGGCATAGTACCCCTACCCCCACCCCACTGACGCTGCCCACGATCCCCAGACCTTTCTCCATGGGAGCCACAAGCTTCCTTGTATTCCTCCCTGTCCCAGGCTGGAAGTCAGCAGCTGCCTTTCCTCAATCAGGCAATACGACCCTTCCTAGGTAATGTGCCCCCTCCTAGGCTTCATAGAGGCCAGAGAAGGTTCCATTTCAAATACACTTGAAGTGTAATATAAGAAGTACTCCCACCTGGAAAAAGGAGTGCCACAAGCCACATGTATTTCCTAGCTTAATCCCTAGGTCTTTTTCAAACTCATAGCACTGCCCATTAGTGGGCTTAGAAATCACTTCAGTGGGCTTTGATCACCATTACTAGGATAGGATAGGATAGGATAGGATAGGATAGAATTTAAAAAATAGACTGCCTGATGTAGAAGAGGATATTGTGGCATAACGTACTTTATTTCAGTTATAGACATTTGTCTGTATGTGTACATTATTTTTTAAGGTAAAATAAGTTTCTTCCTGCAAGTTTCCATTTTAAAAGTTTGGAAAACATCACTCATCCCGAAGCAGGATGTAAGGTTTGGCCAATTAGTTTCTGTGGAACATGATGTTAATATATGTTTCGCAAAATAAAATGAACACTAGCAAGTTTTTCTTCTAAAATATCATCTTATTTTTAAGAACACAAGAACCTAAATGCGTGCCTATAATGGAAAATATAATATAAAAATGGTGTGCTTTCCTGGAGAATAAAAAGAAATTGCCTGAGCTTCTCTGCTGTGTGACACAGGCCTTGCTGGAAGAATCACGTATGTGATTATCACAGGTTATAGGATGCATCTTTTCAACATGTTTAAACACGTCTCAGTGTTGATTGCTTATCAAAAAGTATATCCTCAAGAATGACTGTTGTTTCTATTATTACTGTATAACTTTATAAATATCCTGTGACCATATACATTTGGGAAACTCTATCACAGTTATTTTAGATTTAGGAAGGACATCAGTGACTGTTGAATCACCTCATTTTACGTGAGATTACTGAGACCCTGGGCTGTGACATATCTTGCTCAACAACGATGAAAGAGCTATCATGTGTCGAGAACTTACCATATACCAGTTACTTAATTAAGTAAGCATTGTATACACATGATCTTATTTAATTCTTAAAAAGTAGAACAGGTACTCACGCCAAGGTCTGTCAAATTCCAAGCCTAAGAGTAGGGAGACTTCTACATGCCTCCCTTTCCCAACACCAGGAAGGAGGGCACTTCTTTTCTGCTTCACCCTATTCTTTGCCTCTGCTCCATACTCATTGCTCTTATGCTTTATTCTACCGAAGGCTGTGGGTATGAGCCATGCCATCGATCTTCCATGCAGCTGAGTAACACACAGGCTCTACTTTGCAGATCCGAATATTCTCAAGTCAGAGTCTGAAGTTTACACTTAGAGGAAAAGTTCGGAAAAACAGCGTTGAACTTGGTTGTCAACTCCAAGCTTTACAGGAAGGCCTTGAACATTCCATGATGGAACCGCTTTCATTAACCAGATAGTTTTCTTCCCTTTTGACTTCTTGGGACAATGCTCTTCCAATTAGAAGTCAAAAAAAAAAAGGAGTAAGAAATGGCAACCTATATACCCAACAAATACCTTTGATCATCATTCTGTGCTTTCACAACCAGTCACTGTTGAGAACGTTACAAGTATTCTTCATGAATTAGAGAAAAATAATAATTTGAACCAATTTCTTCAGGGATTTAAGATATTCCAGAAATAATTAAACTGGTCTTTTAAAAGCCAACAGAACTAAATCTATGATCAATCACATTGCTTTTCTGATAGATCATTATTTAGAATAAATTGACAAAATGTTGAAATCTCTATCAGTGGGACCTGATAGAGAAAATTACATAATCTGCTAATGCTACAGATTAAGAAATAGACACTCCTAGTGAGATGTGACTGGAAAAGTGTCTCATGGCTTTAACATTTCAGTTCTTGGGTTTCTTTGATTCCATCAGTATCTGGCTTTTTTATAGACTAGTTTGAATACAATTCACTTCTTGCAGAGTCTGGCTCCTACTTCATAGAAACAGGGCAGGTGGTTGGCTAAAGCAAAAAGAATAAGATGCTAACATTAGCATAACAAGTTGTATCGTTCAAAGACACCCTAAAGACCAAGAAGAACAGTAAAATGACCTAAATGTACTCCCTATTCTTTTAAATATTTCTAAAAGCATTTTGCATCCTTTGTTTGCTTTGAAGGGAGCTCCAGGCAAGAACAGAAATAGAGACAAAGGAAGCCGAAGCTAGGATAAATACAGAAAAGACTATTTGAAAAAACAGGACTTGATTCCACTTAAATCTCCCACAAGATGACCCAAGCTAAATTTTCCAGGAGTAAAATGTAACCTTCTATTTAGCAAGTTCCTCCAGGGAGGCCGAGGGCATTATTTATGGCTCGCCTATGCTCTCAGAGTGCTGAGAAGGAGAGAGGAAAAGGAAAGAGGAGAAATCAGCATTAGGGTGAGTTGGTGTCTCTCCCAAGCATCTTGACAGCTCAAAAAACTGTCCTACTCTACAAGAGAAAGGAGAACAGTAAGGAGACACACTTTCTAAAACATAATAGGTCTGTAAGATCCATAATTCTATAATGTCCTAAGTATGTTAATTTTGCAGCAAGAAAGTACTTAAAATAAAATCTGTGTGTACTGTCTTGTGATGAACTTTCTCAATATGATGCCCAAGTGTTGTGGGCTGACCATTTGTGTCCCTTCCAAATTCAAATTTGAAATCCCAATGTAATAGCATCAGGCGGTGAGGTCTTTGGGACATGATTAACTCATGAGGGCGGAGCCCTTATGAATGGGATTAGTGCCCTTATAAAAGAGACCCCAGAGTGCTCTCTCGCTCCTTCCTACATGTGAGGACATAGCAAACAAGGCAGCCATCTATGAATGTTGAAAGTATCAGACACTAAATCTGCTGGCACCTTGCTCTTGGACTTCACAGCCTCCACAACGTAAATAAATTCTGTAATAATAAGCCAGCCAGTTTATAGTATTTTATTATAGCAGCCCAAATGCACAAAGGCACTAAATATCTGTTGCCTAACATCATTTTCCTCAAGCTGCATTCAAGAATCTAAGTCAATGCCTCCATGACAGCCTCCATCTTTTGAAACACCAGACAAATGAGCTCAGCCTCCCTATTTTACTGATTAGCAAACTGAGCCCCAGAAAGGGGAAATGACTGGGCACCTCCAGGGTCAGAGCTGGGTAGAGACAAAAGATCGTATAATGCTGTAGTCCCTGGAACTTGCTACACAGCTGCTTGGTCATCTTTCATCTTCTTGACATGGACTTAAGGCTTGGTTCTCAGTTGTATTCTTTATCTCTAGTGAGCTCTGTGAGATAAAAGTCCAATGACACTCTAACAAACAGAAAAACAGATTCTACATGTGGTTGTCATGGCTTTTACAGGGGAATAATCAAAGCCAGCAGAGAATGTTTAAATAGAGGAAGTCCCTGAATGATGGAAACAATTGACCATCTATTTGTATGAAGAAAAAAGCATTTATCTGATGTGTGCTTGAGTGAGGGAAAACTTCTTTTGCTGGAACAAAAGTTTGATACTGGCTGACTAGTCAGGAGGAGGAAAGTTGCCATGACAACTGGCAACAATCACTTGTGTCCTCAAATAAGAAACTGAAGTCTCTTCTTTTTCCTCATCTCCTTCTTCTTTTTTTTTAAATTAATTTAAATTTAAATTAGGCTGAGCCTGAGCTACAGAATGGTTATTCTTGACTCAGTTGGTGAAAACTTTAAAAAGTGAGTAAATATTATTATAAGTTTATGGGTGATTCTTTCTAGCTTTCCATTTGGTATTTCTGAATGGTCTGGTTTAGTCAGCATCATTATGTCTTTTCTCCTCAGGCCTTGCTGAAGAAAGAGAAAACAAAAATGGCGTTGAGTTATATGATCCAGAATTAAGCAAACTCACTTTCTGCATCCACCTTCCATGAAACGCCTCATGATAACCCATTTATGCAATTGTAACAGGTGTCTTTCGTGCCCAAAATAACCAAGTACTTCAAAAGTGTTCAAGAATGGGAGCACAGAACTAGATCAAACTTCAGGAGATCCCTAGGACTTTTCTGTGGCTGAAAAAGTCTGTTAACAGGCAGCTCCATCTGGCTGTGGTAGACAGGTGTGAAAAGACACACAGGCTCACATGCACAAGAACAGCCTGTATGAGTTCTGCATATTTCATCTGGCTTGGGTTCCCCTACCACTGTCATGCCGTTAATGATGAGATAACAAATATACTCTGAGAAGTCACGTGAGTGAGGTTCACTAACCCATTAGGCTCCTTCGTGTTTAAGTGTTTTTCATTTCACACATGCATGAGGGCTCATTGAATTTACCATCAAAGGACACTGGCAAAGGATTTGCTAAAGAAATTGTTTTGATATTATCAGAAGGTGCACTAAGACTTGGGCTATTAAACTAACATCGAGTCAATTTTATCTTGAATGTCTTTTAGTTTTAGATAAATCTTATTTAGTTGAGTTAGTCTTTCCAAAAGAATTATAAATTCTAGAGGTAAAATGTAGGTGCTCCCTAAAGAACTTCATAGACTAGGGAAAATATGAAGCACAAATTGATGACAGATTACATGTAAATACATTCAAAACCTCAAACCATGTGGTAAAGTATGAATTTCAACATGAAATAGAGTGCTTTACTTAAACAATAGGATGCATTGAACTGGAAACTGATAATTATGTCATTAAAGATGGTTTTTAAAAAATTATTTATTAATCTATGCTCCCAGTCTCTTCCCATCACCACCTCTCAAAAAATTATACTTATTATAACCTTGTGACAAATGAACTGGTCCGTATAGCCAAGTTTTACACCGCCTTTAATAATTGTAGCTTTCAGTGACAAAATGTCTTATCCCTAATGAACTCAAGTTCAAAAACACACACATAGTGTGTTTCTTGTTGCTTCCCATGAACCACAATGTAAGTTACCTGAGCACCAGTTGATTTTGGCTCGTGTATAAACTGCTTATTAAATATTGACTTATCAATGGAATGAAGGGAAATCTAAGCCTATTGTTTTTGTGTCTAATATGCAGATAGTCTGGGTGCAGTCTCTATAATCTTTGATTAACACTCTTAGACATCTAGTTAAAACTCCCATCTTCTGTTGAATAAACAGGCTCAAAGACATAGATTATGCCAGATTGCAAAGCTTGTTGGTTTCTGTCCATCGCAATATTAATAATGAGAAAGAGAACAAGAGGAAACAGGTATGGAAGCTCAGGCAGACTCTCACTGGGCAGCCCTGCAAGATGCCCAGGCCCGGGGCTTCTACAGTTTGAAGAGCTGAACTTGGCAGTGACTCAAACTCTTGTCCTCAGGACACTGAATATGAGTCCTGCTTCTAATTCATCCTCCTCTTTTTCTAAAAAAAATGGCAGAAAACCTAACCTCCTGGGTACCTATAACTTTGCTCAAAATTAAGTCAAAACACTCTGCTCTGCGTAAAATCAAAGCAGTAGTTTCTGCACTATAGCACCATAGGTTTTAATAGAACAGCTAGATACCACACACAACCTGCAAACATCTTCATTTAACTTGCAAAATTTGTTCACAAAAGGTAAAGAATGAGCAACAGTCATTTAAATATATTTTACTAGGGTGATGTGAGAAAGAAATATTCACAAACTGTAATTTTTATGATGCTTGTAAACTTACCATAAACACAGAGGGTGCCAAATATATATATATACACATTTTAAGAAATGAAAACATTGTATTAAAACTGTAGATAAATACAAGTCACATTTGATTTCTGCAATTACGAGAAGTGCTCAGAGTGGTTATCATCAGTGTCCAGACACCTCTAATTATGGCAAACTAAAAGTAATGCACAGATAGCATCTCTTTAAGTGTGTATACTTTTTTGGTGTCCCTGGTGTAATCGCTGGTCAATATTTTTATGTTTTGCTGTTTTAAAATGTCATCAAACCTTGGAAAACTGAGGTAGAAGGATCGCCAGAGCCCAGCAGGTCAATGCTGGGTTGGCCATGAGCATGCCGCTGCACTCCAGTCTGGGAGATGGAGTGAGACTCCAACTAAAAAAAAAAAATCAAACAAAAATACATTGTGCAATAATTATTATTATATATAATTATGCCTAAAAGACTGTATCCACTTCTTCAACTCTAGACAGAAAATGGAAAGAAAAGCGTCATGTTCTAAAATTAGACTGTTGTGCCAGCTCTGCAAATATATTAGTAAACACAATGAATTGTACACTTTAAGTGGAAGAGTTGTGTGGTATGCAAATTTTATCTCAATCAATCTGTTACCAAACACACACACACACACACACACACACACACACACACACTTGATCTAGAAGTCCCTTACATGCTGAGAATCCATAGTATCGATTAAGTCTTAGGAAAAAGGAGGCACCAAAGTGGGTCACTGACAGAGAAATAGAAATAGAACATGAGATGGAGTGCTTTACTTAAATGATACAATACATTGAGCTGGAAGCTGGTAGTGATGTAATTAAAGATTTTTTAATGATTTTTTAAAGATTTTTTAAGAATGGAAGGGGATAGAGAAGAATGTGAGAGGAAAGAGGAAAAACATAGGATAGATAAGGATGAAAAGAGCACCTTTGTGGTTGTAAAGAACGCTTAAGAACCTTCCCACCCCAAAATTTAAGGGAGCCCCATGTTCCCAACCTCACCCAGTCCTTCGCCATCATTTAAGGGAAGTTGAGAGATCCCCAATTCACTGGTAAGTTCCTCCTCCCTAAACTTCTGAATTTCCCATCCTGAATTCTTTTACCCATCACCCGTGAGAGACCCTCAAGATTCCCTTTTCTCTCTTTACCCTCCATTACCCTCAGCTCCTACAAAAAGTCCAAAATCTCCATCTTCCCTCTTTCCCTGACTCTATGCCCCAACAGTTGCAGGTTCATGCATCTGACATTGTCTTCTCTCTAACCCCCATTTGCTATGCTCATTTACTGTGCTGAGACTCCTTGCTTGACATCAGCAATGTTCTCTTTCGATTCAACCTCTTCTTGACCTGAGAACAGCACTTCCTCTGTTAACCTCCACCATGATAGCTAATTATCTTCTCACACCCCTCATAACACTGACCTGGAGGGGGTTGGAGTCTGCCTTGCATGTCATTGGACATTTCCAGATCAGTGATTCTCCCTCCTTTCTGTAAAATTCCAGTTCCACTGAAAACACATGCCTCAGGTTAAGTCTCCCTTCACTCCTCCTTGCTACAGCTGCAAACTGCCCCTCTAGTCCCCTTCAGTCATCATTTTAGGTTCGGGAACTCTCTCTCTCCACCATGAATTCCTTTGTTGTGTTTATTAATACCACTCCAATCGTCCACTGAACACCATGGCTTCTCAGTTTTGTGTTTCTGCTTGCATCTTCTCTTCCAAGGATATTTTCTTCTGTGACATCTCAGCTCTCTACATCCATGCCCTGGACCTTGTCATCACTAACAACTGCATTATCTCGAAAATATTGACCTCAAGCTTTCTAATCTCTGATTATCCGTTCATTTCTGTGTGCTTCTGCTAGTTCCCATTCCCATTTCAACAATCCTTGTTTCCTCCTGGGATCTGCGACTATTTGGTTGTACAAACGATCAGTCAATCCTGTCCTGTTCTTTCTTCCCCTCTCCCCAACTTAGTGTCAGTGGCTAGGGTGGCCAGGCATTCTAGTTTGCCTGGGACTGAGGATTTTTCCAGGAGGCAAGCTTTCAGTGCCAAGAACCATAATGTCCTGGGAAACCTGGGACGTTTGTCATCATGTTAGCCGTGCATATGATGGTTACATTGGATACTACTTCAACACCTATGTTAATCAGGGTAAGTAACACAAGCTGTTGTAACATACAAACCCTAAGTGCTCTTGCCTGCAGAATAGAGGAAGTGTGAAAATGTATACAACTATTAACTGCCTTGGCCCTGAAGCACGTCACTTCTGTGCTCATCCTAAGAGGCCAAACGGGAGATAAAGCCCTTGCAGGTGGTGTGTAGCTTGTGCTCGGGACGAGGATATGATCCTCTCCCACAATTCTAATTTTCACCAAAAAATTTCCATCAACCCTCCATTCTGCTTGCCTGGCAAAACCCCCACCCTGTTATCCTATGATCCTTACTTCATATCTGCAGCTGAAGCAACTGACATGACCCTGCTGATGTGGTTTGCCTTCAATTCACAGCAAGGCTCATTGGACCCCCTTGATGTTACTTGGCAAGTTGAATACAGGTCCCTATTAATTCGCTCTCCCACCTTCTGATAATATTGTCTCGCAAGTTCTCTCTTCTCAAGCATCAAGATTCCTGTTACTCTTGGATCTTGGCTCATGACTGTCTCTTATTTGTCTGAGCGATTTTCTCAGTCAGTCTTCCTGTCATTTTTGATAGTGACAAAAGCAGGATACCCTGTCATCCTGTCAGTGAATCAACCAAAACACTGGCACAGGCACCCTGATGCCCTGCCATCCTACTGCTGTGAAGGAGAAATTCTCCCCATTTCTATTCTCCTCCTCTCTATTGCAGAGAAGTGCCTTTCTTTGAAGAATAGGTCCCATTTCTCTCACCTTCTCACAACCTTACCTCTGCAATTATCTCCTCTCTCTTTCCTCCACTACTGAATCATTCCCCTCAGCACAAAATAATTTGTATTAGCTCTCACTTAGAAAAATTACCTTGAGTCTCTTCCCCTCTACCTCCTATTGCCCGTATCTCTGATCCAATTTATAGAGAAATGACTCAAAATCTGGTCCATACTTGTTGGCTCTACATTCACACTTCCAATTAACTTTTTAAACAACTCCAAAGAATCATCCATCCTCATCAACCTGATAAACTGTACTCCCGACAAGGTCATCAATGACCCCTTCATGCCAAATTAGATGAACAATTACCAGTCTTCATCTTACTCACCAGTAGATTCAGTGGGATTTATCACTGCTTCTTCTTGAAACGTATTCTCCACTTGGCTTCCAGACTTTGCAGCATCCTTTTGGTGTATCTGATAGCTATCATGTGCTCCTTGTTCCTGACAATTGACGTGGAAATGCCTCCAGACTCAGTCCTCTGCTATCTCTTTTTACATTGCATGCTTCGGTGACCTGAGCAAGCCCATGGCTTTAACTTATTAAAAATAAATATCGGAGGAGGGGCCAAGATGGCGACCGGGCAGCGTGGTCTGTGAGACCTCCGCAGAAGAGGACACAGAAAGACTCCAGATCTCTCCCAGGGGGCCTGCTCCCCACACGGAACTTGTCCACGGACACCGCAGAGGCATTACAG
>CAUYQG010271028.1:0-17102 GCA_963574415.1 Tarsius wallacei | reverse complement strand
TCTATCTTAAGGTTGTGATATATTTCCAATAGAGGGACTGATAGAGAGGTTAAAATGTCAACGAGAAGCTGGAAAACCAGAAAATAAGAGTGATTTTTAAAAATTGACAATGCAGCCGGGCTCGGTGGCTCAGCCTGTAATTCCGCGCCTTTGGGAGGCTGAGGTGAGTGGATTGCCTGAGCCTGCGGGTTCGAGACCCACCTGGGCAAGCAAGACCTCATCTCTACAATAAATCAAAAAATTAGCCGGGCGTGGTAGCGCTCCTGTAATTCCAGCTACCTGGAAGGCTGAGGCGGAAGGATCGCCGGAGCCCAGCGGGTCGAGGCAGCCACTGCACTCCAGTCTGGGTGACAGAGTGAGACTCCAACTCCAAAAAAAAAAAAAAAAAAAAATTGACAATGCAATAAATGGGATCCAATACATTTAATCACATGCTATGCAAGGTGCTATTGTAGTGGGGTCATGAATACCTGTGTTCATAAATATATCATCAAAACTGAAACATTTCCCTGAGTGAAAATGGGTGCTATTAATATAGAAACTCTGGAATGAAAGAAACAGAAATTTACTTCTATGCCTAGTGAGGTATTAACTTGCTTCTTAAAGTAAAGGAAACCATGCAATGTTAGGGTGGACCTACTGGCTAGAAATGAGAAAAACATGGAATTCTTAGACAATTGTGGATGTGAAAATTATTGCAATTATTCTTTTTTAATTTATGTGTCATCATTGTTAATATAAGGATTTTTATATATTCATATATATATTCATATATATATATATATATATGAATATATAAAGGCATTAGAAAAAGACTTACAATTTCTTCTAACCTTGGTTGTGTATAAAGCATGGCTAAATCTACAGCTTTTATTCCATTAAGTCATTGGAAAAGATAAGAGCTTGAATATTGAGTAATCCCAATTTCAGCATCCCAACTATTTTCAGATGACAGAGACACTTATTTTATAATATATAAAAATAGAATATCCCTGAAAAAAATTAGTAATAGAACATCCCTGAAAAAATTAGTAATCTATGAGTGAGAGACAATTTTACTTAAGATTTAAGCATCCAATGATTTAATAGACCTTTCTCTTTTTTCTTTTGCCATATAACCCACATACAATTTTCTCCCTGAAAATCATATTTATATGGGTATACACAACCTAAAAAAATACATAGAGACATTTTCTTCAAACCTGTATTATATGGCAATTCCTTCGTGCCTTGATAACTGGTGCCAGAGAGTGTTATGAGACCTAGAAATTCTATGTGAGGAAGATAAGTGAGAGTATTCCAGTTGCCAGAATCCTAGCATTAACTTTCCTTCTAGCTCTCTTTTTCATGGTAGTAGGGTAGGGTAGTAGGGTAGAAATACAAACCTCTTAAGTATGGAAAATAACAAAATGTGAAGATAATAAAATGTGAAGATAACTATAACAGAAAAAATTCAAGAAGATATTATGTATGGGATAAATAAGGTTATCTTTACATGATAAAGACGTGAGTTAGGAGAGCACCCAAGGAGAGGGGTGTTTCACATACCTGAATTCCACCAAGATGGTGGTCTTAAAATTCTCACCAGCGCCAGGCGCAGTGGCTCACGCCTGCAATCCCAACATTTTGGGAAGCAGGGTGAGAGGTTTGCCTGAGCCCAAGGGTTCGAGATCAGCCTGGGTTACTTGGTGAGACCTTGTCTCTACAATTAAAAGAAAAAAAAATTGTCACCAACCTCACATCCTGGAATGTATTCACTCATTTATAAAAATTGAATTTAATTGATGTTAAAAAATATCTGTATTCATCAAAGTAGCATGCCTTAAGGTTGCACAAATAGGACACAGCTCACAACCTCATCAGGAGATGGTAAGCAAACAATGACATTACAATGAGAATAACAGAGTTGGATTTGCTTCAGGCAGTCCAAGTCAGAGCAAAGCAAGAGCCTGTGAATCTGTAGTAAACTTTATTTTTTATATTGATTTCTTAGATTGTTTATCATTACCAACTTCCCTCCTGCTTCATCTTTTCACTCAGAAAAAAAAATTGAGAGTTTATATAACAGTGAATCCTACTGATTCCAAGTTCCTTATGCTTCCATAGCACCAGATAGTGGGTCTCTGGAAATTTTCATTTCAAGTATGTTAACTTTCTTATTTCTCTTTCTTTTATCTTTTTACTATTAAATTAAAAGTATTTTAAATAAAATTAAATATATGTAAAATGCATTATGAGATTATAATGTTGGACAGGGTTATGTTTTTTGTTTTCTTTTGCTTTTTTTGAGTTGGAATCTCACTCTGTTGCCCAGGCTGGAGTGCAGTGGCACGCTCATGGCCATCCCAGCCTCGACCTGCTGGGCTCAGGTGATCCTTCCACCTCAACCTTCCAAGTAGCGGGAGCTACAGGTATGTGTTACCACACCCAGCTAATTTTTGATTTATTATAGAGACGAGGTCTTGCCAAGTTGCCCGGGCTGGTCTCAAATCCATGGGCTCAGGCAATCCACTTGCCTCAGCCTCCCAAAGTGCTGGGATGATAGGCTGAGCCACCGAGTCCGGTCAACAGGGTTATGTTTTAAGGAAGGTGAGGGCATACAAATGGTGGCAGAAGTTAGGCTCAATCAGAAGATGCTGTTCTGAGCAGAGATCTTCAACAGAGTCCTTGGACAGTTGTGTCAGTCCCGAGGAAATAGTTTTCTAGGACTAGGGGAAGGTTATGGAATAAGGAGAAAGTTAAAGAAAGTAAGCTAGAGTCACTGAATGGAGAGGGTTTACCATAAGCCAAATGCTTTACCTAAAGCATTTAATTTTGCCCGCTACCTATTGAAAGATAGATAATGTTAATTTGTTTTGCAGCTAATAAAATCATTCAAATGAAATGTAATAAACTCTTCAAATAACACAGTAATGAGGGATGGAAGAGGTATTCAAGCCCAACTCTGATCCTCTGCTAAGCTTTGTTCATCTTGTAACCAATGTAATTGCAATCAATGTCCCATGTGACGTATACATGGACTTTCTGGTGCTTAAATTATACTACGTGTTTGTGCTTTGGCTCAAAACTTTGCTCAATGGTGATATGCATGTTTGCATTCTCTCAGTGTTTTGTGCATCCTCCATAGAACTAGCAGGTCACTAGAGTACACAGTAAGAGTAAACAATGCAAATACCTTGGCATATTTGAGCCCTGAGTTGAACTTTACAGGCCTGGATACCTTTGAAAAAAGGTAAATATGAGAAATAAAAAAAAAATATGAGAAATAAAACATGGAACCAACCATGCTGCCCATTGAAGATGGACTGGAGGAGCAAAAGGTGGTACATGTACACAATAAAGAAGGACAAACCTATGGACTTCACAGAAACTTGGATGGATTTAGAGTCTATCATACTCGGTGATATATCAGAGAAACAAAGAAAAGAGTACCATATCTTCTCACTCATAAATAAACCTTGAACAATTATCATAATACTAAAAGAAAGGGATTGGCACAAGTGGGAAACTGCTAGGGGAGTGGGGTGGAATTGGCAATTGATGGAAACTGCCAGGGGAGGGAGGGGCACACCTCATCAACAAGGGGACTTGCATAATGACCATTTGTATACCTAACCCTAAATTGTACCCCATTTTTTAAAAATAAAAACTAAAAAATAAAAAACTCTAACTTAGTAATGGAAGGTAAATGTATTCAGATCAGAAGCACAGGTAAGAGAAAGACTTTAAGTATGTGTGACAATATTTAGATTTCTCTATTGCTGCAGAAACTTAGGAAAGTCAGTTCAGTTTTCTGAGTCTCATTTTACACATATAAAAAATTGATTTTTTACTAATGCCAAAGTTATATAAAATTGGTAAGAAAACTAGATATGTGATCTAAGAGAAAGTGCTTTAGCATAATGCCTAAAATATGGTGAGTGTCCAACAAATATTAGTGATAATTATCATAAATAGCCCATTACTTTTTTTCTCCTCTCCGTCTACAAGTCCTATTACACGTATGCTAAAACACTGGATATTGTCTCACAGCTATAAATAAATAGCCAATTACTTTTTTTACCTCTCCTTCTAGAAGTCCTATTGTACATATGCAAAAACACTGAATATTGTCTTACCTGTGCCTGAGGTTTTATTCATCTCCTTTGCTTTTCTTAGATTAAGTAATTTCTATTATCATTTCATTATCATAGACCCTAATTTTCTTTTGCTTCTCCAACCGGCTATTAAGATTATCAGAACACTTTTTAATTTATGTATTTTATTTTGAGATCCTAGAATTTCCACTTACTCATTTATAAATAATTAATCTGTTGATTTTTCACTTCGAGATCATTAACTTTCTGTTAATTTAACCCTTGTGATGTATTGACATGTTTTTGTCTACTTTTTCACTCAATGTTGGCTAGCATTGTTTGATTTCTTCACACTTATGGTAAATTTGGGTTATCTACCAGACATTTTGAATGCATGACATATTGTAGATTCTGGCTTCTGTTATCTTTCTCTGATTTCCAAAATGCATTTATTCATATGCTAATAGACAATTAAATTATTGGTTGATCACCTTGCTTATGTCTTGTTAGGTTTTCTTTTTTCCTCCTTCAGATTTCCCCTTAGCTTTATTGCCAATCTTTAGTCCTGGGACCCAGCCTTTACTCCCAAAGCTTATGCCTTCTGGGATTTCAGTGGAAAGCTCAAAGTGATTACCATACATATCCAGCTCCCTAGAATTCAAACTCTGAACTTCATTTTTTAAGCTGAAATTTCCACTCAGCTTTTTTATATATGCAGTTATTATTTTCTTCTGGATTCCCTAGAAGCATGTGGAATTTAGGGGTGAGGCATGATACTAGAGGAGTTTATACATAAGTTTGAGGACTTGTCCCACTGTGACTGTCCCCTTTTCAAGGTTATTCAGCTTGAAATATTCAGCTACTATGTCAGATTAAATCTCTCTCCTCTAACACATAAAGCCAAAAAGTTTTTTACATGAGTTTCAGCAATTGTACACCACAATGAGGTGATGTGACTCAATAATGAAATTTGTAAAATGCATAGATTTTTGCCATTCTTTAGCGTCTTCACATAATAAACTTACAATTTTTCCAGAGTTTTAATTTTTTGATTAAAGGGAGTTAATGTAATGCAAGATAATCTGGAAACTTAATCAACCCAATCCCTTTCCATCTGTACTATATTAGAATATCTCTGTGCTTCTCACCTGCAGAAGCTTCTCTTTCTTGTATTCAAGAAATAATATGCTTCTATGCTAGCATTCCAATGACTTAAAGTTGGCAAAGCTATAGTTTTGCTTAGTTCTTCACATTGAATAAAACTTTTCAAAGGTAGTTATTAACGGTTCTCTTTGTTAAGCATTTGTCCCTATTTGCACTTAAATATTTTCTAGTAACAAGTAAGCATCAGGATTTTCCACTGCCAGGAATAATTTTTCCATCTTGTGATTAGAATCTAGGGTCCTCTTAACAAGTTCCTACAGAATGTGTTTCTTAAGTTTTGAGTGGAAAAATAATTTCACTTCTGATATACATAGGGTGCAGAGGTGGCTAATATTTTTGTGTATTTGTGACTTATTCCTCAGGATTTAGAGCTGGCTGAACCTGCCCATATATAATAACATGAAGAACAAGATAGAAACAGGTTTTGGGTTTCAGGAAACAGGTAGCATCTTTGGCAGTGTTAGACTGCCTCACTTTGTGCAGATTAGAGTTTGGCTTGTGTCTTTTCATGAGCCTAAGCTTCTCCACTCCCCCTCAGTAGACCTAGGCCCTGTTCTAGCTACTTCCAATGTAAATTAGCTCATCTAGCTGGAGGGGTGGGCGTGAGGAAGTGGCTAAGAAAGATAGCAGAAGAAACTCTTCAAAACTCTTTATCCCACTGACTTTTGAGATCGCTTCTAGAATGAGGAGCTATAATATTTCCCCCCTCTTTTGTTATTTAAAAGAAAGCATGAAGCCAACACTGTTTAAAATTATTCTGATTAGGAGGAAAGTTCTTATTCTAGCTATGACCTTAATTGAGATTAATTTGAAATCTAACTAAGAGTTCTTGACATGATATAACACAGAGTGAGGAAGGTCCCAAGGCACCCAGGGCATTTGGTGAGACTCAGAATCCCTTTCTCAGTTGCTTAAGTTATCATTAGCAGGGAAAAATGATAATGACTTTATCTTTCTATGTTTTGTTTAGAATCCATACACACATACACTCTGGTACCAAAAATGAACTAAACTGTGTCATTTAGTTCTTTTAAAATGGAAGTCCAATGTGATATTCTTCAGAATCCTGTGTGTTAACTATTATTTCAAATTTCGTGCTATGTTTCCAGAGATACTGCAATCTGATGCCATTGTAGATGTTTTATATTTCTAAGGAAAAAGAATTATGACATATTTTGGAGATATTATAGAAATGAACTTATCATCACAAGCACTTAGGTAAACAGTCTATGGTATTATTGAGCATCTTGGTTATACATTTTATTCTTCATTGTTTGTTTTGAAATGCAGCTGATTGAACAGTAAGTGCAGTAAAGTGTATGAATGTGGACATTTGGTTTTTAAATCCATGAATTAAAGGAGGCCCACACACCTGTCAGTGGATACTGTGATCTGTAGATAGTTTTTGAACCACAGCTCCCCTATCATACCTTAATCAAATCTCAACACAGCAGAAAGCACTACCCCCTTAATCCCAAACCAGTTCCAAAATCGAACAAATCCAGAGCATCTAAATAAGGAAGAATAGGGGATTGAGGAAAGAGAAATGAAAGCTTTCCTCCCAATCACTGAGCAATGGAATTAAAGAAGGGGAAAAAGAGGGAGGAAAACCATCAGAAATGAAGAAAAACCAAAGGAAGACCATAGGACACATCCAGTCTCCTGGGAAGACAGATACTGAGAATATAAACTTTGGAACTCAATCAATGAAGAGCCCCCAAAACAACTAGCCTCAAACCACAAACCCAGATATCAAGAAATTAATAGAGAGAATAAATATAAATTAGGAGAGATAAGAGGTAAGAATGAGGGAGATGCTAACTGAGATAACAGCAATAAAGAATACAGTAAATGAAATAAACAGCAAACTGACAAGTGTGAAAAAGCAAAATTATCCAAGCACAAGAAAGAATCTCAGAGCTTGAGGACCAAAATATGGAACTAACCCAAACTGTCAAAAACATAGAAAAAGCTTAAAAAGACAGAACAAAGCCAACAAGAAATGTGTGATTATATCAAAAAGCTGAACCTATAATGAATTGGCATCCCTGAGGCAGATACAGAGACAGAGACCACCGTGGAACAAACATTCCATGAAATTATCCAAGAAAACTTTCCTCATCTCATCAGAGATGTGAACATTCAAACACAAGAGATTCAGAGAACTCCTGCAAGGCATCAAATGAGAAGACCAACTCCCAGATACATACTAATTCACTTACACAAAGTAGATATAAAAGAAAAAGTCCTAAAGACAGCAAGAGAGAAAGGTCAGACTACCCACTGGGGAAGATTAGAGTTTGATTCTATAGAGTTTGGCTCTGTTCTATTCTATAATAGAGTAACAGCAGATTTATCTATAGAAACATACAGGATAGAAGTGAATGAAGTCCTATCTTCAAAGTTCTAAAAAATAAACCATTCCAACCAAGAATTTCCTATCCAGCAAAGCTAAGCTTCATCAACAATGGAAAATTAAAATCTTTCCCAGACGTTCAATCCCTAAGAGTGTACACCACCTCCAGACCGGCTCTACAAGAAACACTTAAGAAAGTGTTAAACATGGAAGAAGGAAAAAAAAAAAAAAAGAATGACCATACTCTTCTCAAGAATGCAGGAAAAAGATTGCAAACACACACATACATCAACCCAACAATCAAAAGAAAACCAACAAACAAATAAACAACAACAACAAACCCTATAAGAACCTCATAATAGGGATAAACTCTCACATCTCAATAAATATCGTGAATGGACTAGATGCACCACTGAAAAGACATAAAATGGCAAACTGGGGGAAAAAATGCTGTCTTCAGGAGATTCCTCTCACCGGAATCCACACTCAGACTCAAAGTAAGAGGATAGAAAACAAATTTTCAGGTGAAGGGAAAACAAGAGAAAAAAGAAGTTGCACCCCAGCCTGGACGACAGAGTGAGACTCCAACTCAGAAAAAAAAAAAAAAAGAAAGAAAGAAAGAAAACAAAACAAAACAAAAGAAAGCAGTGTTTGCGATCTTAATATAGAGAAGATATCTTTTAAGCTATCAAAAATCAAAAAATATGGAAGGACACTACATAATGATAAAAGAGTCAATTCATCAACAAGAACTATCCATCCTAAACATATATGCACTCAACATAGGGACACCAACTTTTCTAAAGCAGCTTCTAGGTAAATTAAAAAAAGATAATGACTCTAACACTATCATAGAGGGGACCTAAATATCCTACTAACAACCCTAGATAGATCATCAAGGCAAAAAATCAACAAGGAGATCTGGAACCTAAACTTTACACTAGATGTCTACAAAGACTCCACCCAACAACTATAGAATATATATTCTACTCATCACTACATGGTATGTACTCCAAGATTGACCACACCTTCAGCCATAAATCAGGTATAGACAAATTCCACAGATCAAAATACTGCCATACACCTTCTCATACCTCAGTGGACTAAAAATAAATATCAACACCAACAAAGCTCCCTCAAGGCCCACAAAGACGTGGATACTAAACAGCATGATGCTGAACAACTCCAGGATCAACACGGAAGACAAAGCAGAAATTAAAAGATTTCTGGAAAAAAATAAAAATAAAGACACATTTTACCAAAACCTCTGGGATGCCATGAAACCTGTAATGCGAGGGGAATTCATTTCTTTATGAGCACACATTAAGAAAATGGAAAGATCACATGTTAACAGTTTAACAAATTACCTAAGGGAGCTGGAAAGAAAAGACTACCAAAGTCTTAACTTCAGCAGAAGAATCAGATCATCAAAGTAAAAACCCAAATACAGTACATAGAAGACAAAAAAATCACAGAAAAAAAATCAACAAAACGAAAAGCTGGTTCTTTGAAAGGATAAACAAGATTGATGGATCCCTAGACTGAACAAGAAAAAGAGAGAAAAAGCCCAAACAAACATAATCAGAAATGCAAAAGATCAAATGACAACGGATCCCAAAGGAAAACAAAAAATTACCAGAGATCACTAGGTACACCTGTATGGAAACAAACTCGAAAACCTAAATGAAATGGAAGACTTTTTGATATGATGCAACCTCTAAAGGTTGAAACAAGAAGAAATGGAGACATTAAATAAACCATAACAACCCAGTAAATTGACTTCATCAAAAGAAAACTACCTACAAAAAAAAGTCCTGGACCAGACAGCTTTCCAGCAGAGTTCCACAAAACATACATGGAAGAACTGATACCAATCCTACTGAAAGTATTCAAGGCAATTGAGAAAGAAGAAACTCTCCCCAAATGATTTTATGAAGCTAACACCACACTGATACCCAAGCTTTGTAAAGATCCAACAAAGAAAAAGAAATACAGGCCAATATCCCTGATGAACATAGATTTAAAACTATACAACAGGATTCTAACAAATCAGATCCAATGACACATCAACAAATATAAAAAGAAGAATCACATGATTAAATCATTAAATGCAGAAAAAGCTTTTGATTAAACCCAGCATCCTCTCTTGATACAAACCCTTGAACACATAGGCATACCTCAAAATAGTAAGAACCATCTATCATAAACCCACAGCCAACATACTGCTAAACAGACAAAAATTAAAAGAATTTCCCCTTAAAACCAGAACAAGGCAAGGCTGCCCACTTTCACTCCACCTGTTCAACAGTGTTGCAAGTCCTAGCTAGAGCAATCAGACAAGAGAAGAAAATCAGGGTATTTAAATAGGAAAAGAGGAAGTCAAGTTACCCCTCTTTGCTGACAATATGATACCATACCTTGAAAACACAAGAGAATCTGTCAAATATTTTCTTGTACTGATAAAGGATTTTGGCAAAGTCTCATGGTATAAAATCAGCATGCAAAAGACAGTCACGTTCTTATGCACCAACAACAAACAGGCAGAGAACCAAATAAAAAGCATAATTCCGTTCACAAAAGTCAAAAAAAATTGAAATGCCTTGGCATCTTACTAACCAGAGAAGTGGAAGACCTTTATGATGAACACCACAAAACACGGCTCAAAGAAATAAAAGATGACACAAACAAATGGGAAAATATTCCATGCTCATGGATTGGAAGAATCAACATTGTTAAGATGTCCATTATACCCACGTCAATCTACAGATTTAATGTAATACCCTTTAAATTACCAGCATCATTCTTCTCAGATCTGGAAACGATAATACAGAAATTCCTATGGAAACATAAATGACCATGAATAGCCAAGACAATCCTCCACCAAAGAAACAGAGTAGGAGGCATCACACTTCTAGACTTTAAACATTATTATAAGGCTACAATAATCAAAACACCCTGGTATTGGTATAAGAACAGATATATAGAGCAATGGAACAGGATAGAGATTCCGGGAGGCAAACCTCAACTTCTCAACCAACTCATCTTCAACAAAGCCTCCACTTACTACCATTGGGGAGAGGATAACTTGATAGTAATTGTTGCTGGGAAAACTGACTGATTACATGCAGAAGATAAAACAAGACCCTACCAATTACTATACACAAAAATCAACTCGGAATGGATCAAAGACCTAAAACATAAAACCTCAAACAATAAGAACCTTAGAAAATGCAGGAGATACCCTCATGGAAATTGGAATTGGCAACCAATTTCTCCTCAAAACCCCAAATGCCCATGCCATAAAAGATAAGATGGATAAGTGGGACCTCCTCAACTTGAAAAGCTTCTGCAAAGCAAAAGAAACCATTAAGAGAGCTGGGAGACAGCCCACAGATTGAGAAAAAAATACTTGCCAACTTTATATTTGACAAAGGCCTAACATCTAGAACCTATAAGTAACTCAAACATGCCAAAAAGAAAAAAAAAGAAAGCCCTATTAATAAGTGGACAAAAGATATGAATAGACACTTCTTAAAGGAAGACATACAAACAGCCAAAAGATACATGAAAAAATGCTCAGCCTCACTAATCATTAAAAAATATCAAATTAAAACCAGACTGAGATACCACCTAACTCTAGTCCAGATGGCCATCATCAATAACTCAAAAAACAACAGATGCTGGAGAGGATGCGGGGGAAAAACGAACACTTCCACACTGTTGGTGGGAGAGTAAACTAGTACAACCTCTGTGGAAAACAGGGTGGTGATTCCTAAAACATCTAAAAATTGAACTTCCATTTGACCCAGGAATCCCCCTTCTGGGAATATACCTGGAAGAACTCAAATCATTCTACAAAAAAGATGCCTGCGCACACGTTTACTGCAGCACTATTCACAATAGCAAAAACACTGAACCAACCATGCTGCCCATTGAAACTAGATTGGATAAAATAAAAATATGGTACATATACATGATGGAATATTATGCCGCCATAAAGAAGGACAAAATTAGCTGAACTCATTGGCTCAGCCTGTAAGCCTGCGCTTTGGGAAGCTGAGGTGAGTAGATTGCCTGAGCCCGCGGCTTCGAGACCCACCTGGGTAACTTGGCGAGACTTCATCTCTACAATAAATCAAAAAATTAGCCGGGCATGGAAGTACACACCTGTAGTTCCAGCTACTTGGAAGGCTGAGGCGGAAGGATTGCTGGAGTGCAGCAGGTCGTGGCAGCACCAGGAGCGTGCCACTGCACTCCAGTCTGGGCGACAGAGTGAGACTCCAACTCAAAAAAAAAAAAAAAAAAAAAAGGACAAAATTATGAACTTCACAGCAACTTGGATGTATTTAGAGACTATAATACTCAGTGATCTATCACTGAAGTAAAGAACTGACTGCAACATGCTTTCACTCATAAGCGGATCCTGAACAATTATCATAATACTATAAGGAAGGGATCAGAAGTAGCAGGCCATTGCGTTGGGGGGATACATTTCATCAATAAGGGTACTAGATTTCAAACAAGGTGATGTAGAGACCTAAGTCAGCCCCAAACTTTACCTGTGCAATGACTATTTGTATACCAAATCTTGAATTGTAGCCTACATCTTTAAATAAGTAAATAAATAAATAAATAAATAAATAGAACAGTATAGGCACGACACCTAAGGGATTCCTGAATTACAAAGTACAAAGTGGAGAAGGAGAAGGAGAAGAAGAAGGAGAAGAAGGAGAAAGTAGGTCCACGTCTATCTTTACTCCGTAAATCCAAGAGTCATATATTCCACTTACTAGGATCAATACACTGCTGGTTTAAGTTTTAAAATATTCCCCAACACTTAAAGAATGTCATTTTCAGCTGGGACCTTAAGTGTGCCTTCAAGAGATAGTTACGCTTGCCTATTTCAGTAATTCTGGTGTACTAGATCTTCTGATGAAATTAATAGTTTGCCACAACTTGAGTCCTTTGTTGGATTGCACTCAATTAGCACACAAATGGGTCTTAGCAGTCAGGGGGAAGTATGATATCAAGTACTTCCTGTTTTCTGCTTAAAAGAAGTCCTGCACAAACCTACTCTGCCAATTCTGATGTCTGTATAAGTCTGGAAGGCGAAAGTTAAAACTCCATAAGGCAATCGGGAAAGGAGAAAATGGGCAAATATTCTGTTTTTCCATCCCTTGCAAATATAATACTGAAGGTCATTCTACACAGTTTCTCATAAAACCCCTTATGGGTTCCACACATGTTTGCTTATAGTGGTGATGAACTGAATATGTGGTCAGATTTGTCTCCCCTCCCTCCCTGATTCACTTTTCCATCTCTGTTTCTTGGGATTAATTCTCAGAATAAACTACCTGTACATAAGCCTTATTTCAGGCTATGATTCATAGATTGTGGGTGTGAAGTTAGTTGTCTAGCCTAACACTAATATCTTTGTTCTTTGTGTAAATCAGAACTCTTGCTTAAGAGTGCCAGAAATCTAACCCAAACTGGTTTAAAAACACAATATGGCTCATTAGCCAAATTAGCTGATAAGTCTAGGCAAGTCTGAATCCAGGGCCTCAGACCATTTTCTTAGTAATTGGCCCTGTTGCATCTTTCTGCTCTGTTTATTTTCTGTGGTGTCTTCATTTTGAAGCTAGCTCCTGTGCCTGATGACCCTATACAGCTAAAGATCATAGCAAAATACTTTCAAGTTTATAAAAAAAAGATGTTTCTTTTCCCAGAAATTCTAGCAAAAGATTTGAAGTTGGATCTCATTGTTTTTGATAAACATGGGCTGTGTCTACCCCAGGAAAAAAAATCGTATACCAGTATGATGTGGTGCTCTGAATGACCTTTCTTGAGTTACATCTTAATCCCTGGGGCTGGGGGTGGAGTGCCATATCTTCATCTCAACAACATAATTTGAGAGTAGAAAAGGGACAGTCCATAGTGAAAAAGCAGGACACAATTACCATTAAAAGAAAATGGATGTCAGACAGGCCAAAAGAAGGATGAACTACATACTTTAATCCTCTCAATCTTGTGCCCCAGCCCCTTCTCATACAGAAAACTTGTGAGTTTGTATAATTCCCCACCCTGACATTGACCATAAACAAAACTCACAGCCCTCCCACTAGGATTCCACATATCTCCAGATGCTCCTCTTGGTAATCCCCTTTGCAAACCCTCCATTAGTTTTTATATTTGTTTTTGTGCTTAGGAGTGCTGGGTAGCTTCTCCAAGTTCTGCTGGCATGTCTCCAGTGCTCTCTGTGATCTTCTCTATTTCTTTACAGGACTACCATTCAGGGAAAGTGACTCACTTCATCAACATTCTGTAATACCCTTTGCTTTTGTGCCTGTGTGGCCATTCAAGTCACAAGGGAGGTCTACTCAGATCATTGGAACTTCACTGACACATTTTGTCAAGTACCATGGCGTCTCCAAACAAACAGAAAGGCAGATGGAGGCATTTTGGTTGCTCAATCCATCACAGAACTAACAGGTCATATGTGGTGAGGTGACACCTAGAAGGGAGGGAAGAGACATATTGCTAAAAATGTGTATCAGAGCCTTTGAATTTTTATATTTACTGTGCATGGTTGAGACTTAAAAATGGATCCAATTTTCAGGATCTCATGCAATAAATCTACCTCAAATCTCAAGGAAAGATGCAGTCTCTGTCCACTCTGCTGCTTGCCAACTGTGCAGTGGGGAAAACAAGTATTTCTGCCTGGATCAGGTACTTCTTTACCTATTCATGTCAAAGGGAAAGAAAAAATTGTTTCAAAAATACAACTAAACTGCCCATGGTTGATGCCAATGCAGTCTACAGTAAAGGGTTCAATTCCTGGGTGACCTAATTAATGTTACTCCTTGGTCTTGGACTGCAACTTAAATTTTTACCAGTCATTTCATAAGTTAGCTTCACTTTGTTACAATATCAATAAGTGAAAAGAGCAAATTTAGGTTAGCATATAAGGACTTATTCTACTGGAAAAGTGACTTACAGTTTTTGATTTATTTATAGTGAATTCAGGAATGTTATTTTTAAAGTAAAAAAAAAGTTAGAAGTAGAACATGGCTCTTGCATGAGTAGGTGGACAAGGTGCTTCAAAGGCTTTGCCAGAACTTCCCATAACACTTGTAGCTACTGTAAGAAGATGGATTCCCAAAAGGCCTAAAAGAGTTTATCCTAGTTTTCTCTTCAGTTTTATTTAGGACTTTTATTAAATGGGTGTATCAGAATTATGCCACCTTTTTTGGTAGAGTTCTAAATATCTTGTTTATCTTAAAAACACTTATTCTTTACAACCTGGATTATGCTACACACTGGCATGAGATTTAAATGTAATGAAACACTGTATTCTCATCATAATTAAGAGTTTTTCTTGGATTTGCATTGCCTATGCATTATATTCTCAATTCTTGAAATACCATGTTAAAAATTTTGCAGTTTCATCCCAACCTGACAGTCTAGCCATAGCTATAATTAAATCTGGCCACTTTCCAAATATACTGTGTTCATTGATAGCATTCTGACTTTACAAATTTTTTAATTTCAATCTGACATGACTTTCTTTGCCTGGTACCTGTTGTAAATATTTCCTCTTCTATTGCAATGACTTGTTTTTTCTTCTTTTTTCTTGTCTTTTTTCTTCCTTCCTTCTTTTTTCTTCCTTAACTTATTATTTTTGTTATCTAACTTAATATATTTATACTTATTATATGTATAGTTTACTATATGTGAAGTCATAAAAATAGATCCATGTTCTAGTATATTCATTTTACTGGCATGAGACCTGTGCCTCATGGAGTGTGTCCAGTGGGGATATGGACTATGAAGAAAAGTAAAGCAAAGGAGACTCACAGAATTTTAAGTAATGTGATCAAGAAAGGTTTCAGCAAGATGGATATGTTTAAGTTATTGCTAAAAGTGGGGAGGGAGAGATCTAAGAGGGAGACCCCCCAAAAAACATAATTTTTAAAAAATTGTGTATTTATTCTTACATGTTTAAAATTAAGTCACCTTCAAAGTACTCTCCTTTTGATGCTATGCACTTATGGAGATGCCTTTTCCACTGCTCAAAACAATTTTGAACTCATTGGTTTTTATGTCTTTTAGTGCTTCTGCTATTTTTTTGTTTCACCTCTTCACATCAGCATAAACATTTTTGTTTCCTTTTGAGAACTTTTTTTCATTGAGGGAAACAACTTACTCAGGATGAGATCAGGTGAATAGAAAAGGTGGGGCATGTGAGTCATGCTGTTTTTGGTCAAAAACTGCTGAATACTCAGCATGGTGTAGGCAGGTGACTCATAAATCACCCATCACAAAATGGGCAAATGTGTTGAAAGAATTGAAATATCTTTCTGCAAAACCTGTAATAGCCTGCAATAGCTTGCTTGACATAAGTAACTCCATTTTGTAACAGATCCTCCATCTTAACCTAGAGATAGCCCCCTTGTGTAACCTTCCTGTAATCATAAGTTGTAACCTTCCCACAATCACAAGCCCACATTTTTGTTCCCCTGGGTGTTTGGAAACTCCCTAAATGCAAACTCCATGTCTAATCATAACTGTCAAATATTCTGCCAAGAAATGTAATCATAACTGGACAGCTTTCATAATTCTTGCCTTTATAAACTCCCTGCTTACTCTGTTTGGGGTTGAGAGTTCTTATGGATATGGCATAAGCCTACTCTTGACTGCTGGCTAATAAAGGACTCAAATTCAACTCTCTGTGTGTTGGTGACTTCTTTCTCACACTTTGGCTATTATGAATGAGTAAGTGGGAAGAAGCTATGCCAGCAAGTTGAATTTATTAATTATAAATTTATTAACACACAGGTCAAAAGTGGGAACAAAAACTCTTGACAAATTAGTGCAGTTTGTGACAAGCTTTTATAGGTAAAATTTACAGCATTGGTTACACAGCAACTTAGTGACCATAGCAACTATTAGATAACAACTTGGCTACCAAAATGGGAACTTTGATTCTTAGTGAGCTTTGATTAATTTCGTGTCAGGTAGGCATAGCCAGTGCCCAGAAAGTCCCTGGAGTTCTGTCATTAACATATAATTTAAGGTAGCTACATAGAGACAAGGAAGAAGAGTCATTATCCAGTGGAATTACCTGTATTATCTTTTGGAGGGTGGGCCCCTTGTAGTACAGGCTTTATCCACTAGCGAGGTGTTCTAGGAGGCCATCAACATCAGTGTACCAGCTAACATTAGTTGTGAGAGGCTGCATTTGGCTTCAGTGAATTCAGTCACTAACAGAATATAAGAACAAACTATGAAAATGTCAAAGCATAACATTTGGTTTCAGTTAACAAAGCATACAATCACATGGAACTTATGGCAAAGGTGTTCTGTAATGGTCAGCAGGCAACAGTCAGCATAACCTGTCCAAAGGAGACAAAGCTGGGGGTCTGTGGTCATGGGAATGTTACTGTAATCACATGTAGGCATTGATTCTTAGGTCAGGCAGGTAACTAAGATGAAAGTTTTAAACAAAA
>CAUYQG010271026.1:0-24838 GCA_963574415.1 Tarsius wallacei | reverse complement strand
CGTATACCAAGGTGTTTCCATTCTCTTCTCTTTCAGGAATGCCAATAAATCATAGACCTAGTGTCTTTGTATAATCCCATATTTCTCAAAGGTTTTGTATACTTTGTAATTCATTCTATCTTCATTTTTGTCTGCCTGGTTTGAACCAAAGGATTAAGCTCCATGTCAGAAGTTCACTTTGGTTCTTTCTTACAATGACCATTCCATTTTTCATTTCTTGGATAATTTCCCTGGTTCCATTGTTTTGGATTTTTACTTTCACTTTGATCTCAATGAATTTCCTTGCCATCCTTGTTCGAATTACGTATTTGTAATTTCAGACAATTCATTCTGTTTAGAATCCATTGCTCAGGAGTTAGTGTAATTTTGGGAGGACAACAAGACACTCGGCTGCTTGTATTGCCAGAGTTCTTGTGCTGCCCCCTTTCCACATGAGGGATCTGATTGTTCTTTTTTTAAATTTACTATTTCTGAGATGCATCTTTCTGAATTTTCCTTCCTTTTTTCCATGTGGTTATGGGTGTGTGTATGTTGTGTATAGTCAATTGGCTTTCATGTCTAGGTGTTTTCAGAAAGCCACAGCTCTGAATGGGTTTCTGAGTTTCGGATAAGATTGTGTGGTGACTGTCTTGGATGATGCTTGCTGTAGCAGTGTATTTATGTTTAGTAGTGCATTTCAGGCTGCAGACCAGCAGATGGCGTTTAAAACTAAGTCAGCTTTGGTGGTGGCAGTTGCAAAAGGCTTGTTAGCAACCTCTGCAAGTTGAGCTCTCAGAGGAACACCAGGCTGCAGCTTCAGTGTTCCTCTGAACATTGCCTCATACTCAGGCAGGAGTAGGGTAAATGTGCTCAGTGCCAGAAGCTGGCTAGCTCTGTTTGGAAAGGAGCAGCAGAGGTGGGAGTCCCCTAAGTCCACTGTTCTTCCACTATGCAATTACAGAAACTGTGCTGGGGGCATGTGAATGTGCCCCGCCTTTCCGCTCCCTCCTTGATTTAAGGGTATCAGGGGTGTGGGCAGCAGCAGTTGCAGAAGGCTTGCCAGTGAACTCTGAGACCTCTGAGACCTGAGCTTTCAAAGGGGTTCTGAACCTTGGCCACAGTTTTCAGGCAGGAGTGATGCAACTGTGCTGGGGACTTAAAGACAGTAAGCCATGTTTCACCAGAAGAAGCAGGGGATGAGAAGTTGTGAAGTGGCAGAATACTTGCAGCTAATCTATACTATGGCAGCAGAATCTGGGCTAGGGGTGTGCCAAGGTGCTCAGACTCTCCATTTTCTCTTTGGCCTGGGGGCAGCAAGGGGTGAGGGCAGCAGTAGCTGTGGCTACAGAGAGCTTGTCGGTGACCTCTTGAAGTTGAACTCTCAGAAGGGGTGTCAAACCTGGCTATAATGTTCAGGCAGGGGTGGGAAGATTACACTGATGACCTGAAGCAAGTGAGCTCCATTTGGTGTGAAATAGCAGAAATGGGGGGTAAGAGGTATGCAGACTGTTTGTTGCTTTCTCCTTACTGCTGCTGGAATATGAATTCTGGGAGAACACATAAGTGCCCATTTCCTCCATTTCCTTCCTGGTCCAGGGATGGCAAGGGTGGTGGCAACAATGGCAGTGTCATTGGTGACTTGAAAGAGATTGCCAGTGATTTCTAAGAGTTGAGCTCTCAGAGGGATTCTGGTCCTCAACTGCAGTCTTCAGACAGAGATGTGGAGACTGTACTGCTGTTCTGAAGCAGGCAAGCCCCATTTAATGGGAAGCAGGTGAGATGGGGTGGGGGGTGAGGGATACAAAGATTGCTCACTGCTTCTCCGTACTGTGGCTGCAGAACTTATACTGAGGGTGCACAAAAGTGCCAGCACCTCCCTGGCCATGGGAAGAGAAGGGTGGGGGCCACTGTGGCAGTGGCTATAAAAGGCTTGTCAGTGACCTCTGTAATTTTAACTCTTGAGGAAATACTGAGCCTTCCTCCTTGACTGGGCTGTGGCAGCTGACATAAAGCTGCTCAGAGATCAAAGAACTATAGGGTTATACATAGAACCGAACAGTGCCTTTGCATGATCTTTAGGCAGCTAAGTTTGTCTGGGAGATTGTGGTAGTGTTGGTGGGATCACACAGGCTCTCCCGTGATTAGGATGATAAGAGTCCACCATGAAGACATGCATCTCCAGCATTCTTTTACTCATACTCACTTATTTACCATATTGGGGAGCCTCTTCCAGCTTCACACTGGATCTGTCTCAGCAAGCAGCCTGCTTCTCTCTTCTCTGCTTTCTATGAGTATTATCACTTCTCTGACAATTTCAATCACGCCCTATTAGATGATCTTCTTGAAGTGTTAACATTTACTCACCTCTTTGGTTCCTTATCATGATAAAGGTGCACATTAGCTGCTTTGAGTCAGCTATTATGAAACAGAACCCTCTAGTCTACTATTGTTAAATGGAATGTTTTGTGTACGTCTATTAGGTTCATTTGGTCTACAGTGCTGTTTATGTCTGCTGTTTCCTTGTTGATTTTCTGTCTGGATGATCTATCAATTGCTAAAATTCAGGTACTGAAGTCTCCTTCTATTTTATATTGCTGTCTATTTTTCCCTGCAGGCCTGTTAATATTTGTTTTATATATTAAGAGGCTTTAATATTGGGTTCGTACATATTTGCAATTGTTACATTTTATTGATTAATTGATCTATTCATTATTATATAATAACCTTCATCCCTCCTCTCTTGTGGCAGATTTTGACATGAAGCTTATTTTGTTAAATATAAATATATCCACTTGTGCTCTCTTTCAGTTAACATTTGTGTTAAATTTGTTTCCAACTTTTCATTTTTCACTTACATATGTCCTTAAAGCTAAACTGAGTCTCTTATAGGCAGTATATAGTTGAAACTTGTTTGGCTTTTTAAATTTATTATTAATTTATTTTTATTTTTTTCCTTATTTTAAAGATGTGGGGTACTATTCATAGTTAGGTATACAAATGTTCATTATGCAGGTACCTTCGTTGATGATGTGTGCCCCTCCATCCCCTGGCAGTTTCCCTCAACTTTTTTGTGATAGATCACTGAGTATGATAGACTCAAAATTTATCCAAGTTACTATAAAGTCCATGTATTTGTCCTTCTTTATGGCTGCAAAGTATTTCATTGTGTATACATACCACATTTTTAAAATCCCGTTAAGCTTCGATGGGCAGCATGGTTTATTCCATATTTTTACTTTTATTAATAGAGCTGCAACAAACATACATATGAAGGTATCTTCTATGTAGAATTACTTGAGTTCCTCTGGGTTTTTTCCCAATGGGGGGTGGCTGGGTCATAGGGAAAATCAATTTCTAGTTTTTTCAGAAATTTCCACACTGTCTTCCAAAGAGGTTGCACTAGAGTGCATTCCCACCAGCAGTGTGGAAGCATTCATTTTCTCTGCATCCTCACCAGCATCTGTTGTTGTTTGTTTTATTAATGACCGCAATCCTTACTGGGATTAGGTGGTATCTCAATGTGATCTTGACTTGCATTTCTCTGATGATGAGTGAGGATGAGCACTTTTTCATGTCTGTTGGCTGCCCATATATCTTCTTTTAAGAAGTGTCTATTCATGTCTTTTGCCCACTTTTTAATGTGGCTGTTTGTTTTTATTTTCTTTCAGCAAGTTTGAGTTCCTAGTAGATCCTAGATGTTAGATTTTTGTCAGATAAACAGTTAGGCAAATGTTTTTCCCATTCTGTGGGCTGTCTCCACGCTCTCTTGATGGTTTCTTTTGCTTTTCAGGAGCTTGTCAGTTTTATGAGGTCCCACTTGTCTGTCTTATTTCATATGGCATGGGCACATGGGATTTTGATCAGGAATTGGTTGCCAGTTCCAATTTTCATAAGGGTGTCTCCTGCATTTTCTAAGATTCTTGTATTTTGAGGCTTTACGTTTAGGTCTTTGATCCAATTAGAGTTAATTTTTGTTTATAATGATAGGTAGGGGTCCTGTTTCTATCTTCTGCATGTGATCAGCCAGTTTTCCCAATACCATTTACTGAATAGGTTCCCTTTCCTCAGTGGTGGTTGTTGGAGACTTTGTCAAAGAGGAATTGAATGAGAAATTGAGTCTTCACTTCCTGAATCTCTATCCTTTTCCATTGGTCCATATACCTGTTCTCGTACCAATACTGGGCTGTTTTCATTATTTTAACCTTTTGGTAAAGTTTGAAGTCTGAAAGTGTGATACCTGCTGCTTTGTTTCTTTTGCTAAGGATTGTTTTGGCTATTCGTGGTCGTTTATGTCTCCATATGAATTTCTGTAATGTCATTTCCAGGTCTGAGAAGAACGATGTTGGTAATTTAATGGGTATTGCATTGAATCTATAGATTGCCTTTGGTAGGATTGGCATCTTAACAATGTTGATTCTTCCTATCCATGAGCATGGAATATTTTTCCATTTGTTTGTGTCTTTTTGGATTTCTTTGAGCAGTGTTTTGTAGTTCTCATTGTAAAGGTCTTTCACTTCTCCGGTGAGAAAGATGCCAAGGTATTTCTTTTTGTGTGTGGATATTGTGAATGGGATTGCACTTTTAATTTGGGTTTCTGACTACTTGTTGCCAGTGTATAGAAATGCAACTGTCTTTTGCATATTTATTTTGTACCCTGAGACTTAGCCAATGTCCTTTTTCAATGGAAGCAGGTTTTCAAGGTACAGGATCATACCATCTGTAAAGAGGGATAACTTGACTTCCTCTTTTTCTATTTGGATATCCCTGATTTCCTTCTCTTCTCTAATTGCCCTAGTTAGGACTTCCAACACAATGTTGAGCAAGAGGGTTGAGAGTGGGCAGCCTTTTCTTCTTCCAGTTTTCAGGGTAATTGTTTCCAGTTTCTGTCCATTTAGCAATATTCTAGCTGTGGGTTTTTCATAGATGGCCCTTAATATTTTGAGGTTGATTCCTCCTATACCTAGGTGTTTGAGGATTTTTATCAAGAAGGGATGCTGGATTTTACCAAAAACTTTTTCTGCATCTAATGAGATAATCATGTGGTTCTTGTTTTTACACCTCTTGATGTACTTAATTACATTTATGGTCTTGCAAATGTTGAACCATCCCTACATCCTGGGCATAAAGTTTACTTGGCTTTGGTGGATGATTTTTGAGATGTATTTTTGGATCTGATTTGCTAGAATCTTGTTGAGGGTTTTTGCATCTATGTTCATAAGGGATATTGACCTTTTTTTGTTGAATCTTTACCCTGTTTGGGTATCAGTGTGATGTTAACTTCATAAAATTTTTAGGGGAGGATTCTCTTTCTCAATTGCCTGGAATATTTTCAATAGGATTGATATCAGCTCCTCCTTGTATGTTTTGTCGAATTCTGCTGGAAAGCCATCCAGTCCAGGATTTTTTTGTTCGTAGATTTCTTATGACAGAGTCAATTACCTGGGTTGTTATTGGTCTATTTAGTGTCTCAATTTCTTCTTGTTTCAACCTGGGGAAGTTGTGTGATATTAGAAAGTCCTCCATTTCATTTAGGGTATCACGTTTGTTTCCATATATAGGTGTACATAGTAATCTCTGATAATCTTTTGTATTCTTCAGGGCCTATTGTGATGATTTGATCTTTGTATTTCTGATGGTGTTTATATGGGCTTTTTCTTTCTTTTTCTTAGTCATTCTGGCTAGGGTCCATCAATCTTGTTAATTCTTTCAAAGAACCAGCTATTTGTTTTTTTGATGTTTTCTATGATATTTTTGTCTTCTATGTCTTGTATTTGGGCTCTTATATCGGTGGTTTGGATTCTTCTGCTAAAGTTAGGGTTTTGGTGGTCTTCTCTTTCCAGCTTCCTTAGGTGATTTTTTAGACTTTCAGATTGTCTTTTCAATTTTTTGATGTGTCTTTGTAGAGATATAAATTTCCCTCTGAGAACAGATTTCATGGCATCCCATAGGTTTTGGTAAGATGTTTCTTCATTTTCATTTGCTTCCAGGAATCTTTTTAAATTTATGCTTTGATTTCGGTGTTGACCCAGTAGTTGTTCAGCATCATGCTGTTTAGTGTCCATGTCTTTGAAGGCTTTGAGGAAATTTTGTTGGTGTTGATAGTTATTATTATTCCACTGTGGTCTGAGAAGATGTATGGCAATATTTCAACCTTTTGTAATTTGTTTATGCTTCATTTATGGCTGAGGATGTGATCAATCTTGGAGTATGTTCCATGCGGTGATAAGTAGAATGTATATTCTGTGTTTGTTCGGTGGAATATTCTGTAGGTATTTATTAACTCCATTTGGTCGAGTGTTGAGTTTAGGTTCTGTATCTCCTTGTTGATTTTTTTGCTTTGATGATAGGTCTGCTGCAATTCTGATTGATTTTCCCTGGTAGGTAGTCTGGCCTTTCTCTCTTGCTGCCTTTAGCATTTTTTCTTTTGTGCCTACTTTGTGTAGACAAGTTACTATACGTCTAGGAGTTGGTCTTCTCTTTTGTTGCCTTATGGGGGTTCTCTGTATCTCTTGTGTTTGGCTGGTCACATCTCTGGTGAGACAGGGAAAGTTTTCTTGAATACCCTCCTGGAATACTTGCTCCAAGCTATTCTCCATTTCCCTTTTTTTGGGAGATATTAGTCTGGCATAGGTTTGGCCTCTTGATATAATTACACGTCACTTGTAGGCTTTGTTATTTCTTTCTGAGTTTTCGTTCTGCTGTTTTTTTTGGGGGGGGGTTGTTTGTTTTTTTTTTACAGGTAGGGTTAATTCCATGTTCTGGTCTTCAAGTTCTGAGATTCTTTTTTTTTTTTTTTAGCTAGATTAATTTTGCTTTTCATGCTTGTCAACTTGTTGTTTATTTTCTGGATGACCAAAATCTCTGTTGCAAGTTCTTTCAATGTTACATCTTGTCTTTCTTGAGTCTTATTCACACTTTCCATCCATTCTCTAATCATTGTTGTATTCTGGGTCCAGTAATTGGTGACTTCCATTGTTTGGGCTCAAGGTCTGATTTTTCAGGTGTATTCTCTTTGTTACACTTTAAATTACCTGTGGTCTTCTGCTGTTTTTTCTCATTTGTGACAGGTCTCTTTCTTTTTGCTTTAGTTCTGTTATTCAGTGGCAGTGGGAGATGCTTTCACTTCTGATGTTTGCTCAGTCCACTATTCTCCCTTGATCCGGCCTCTGGACTTGTTCTATTTTGAAACAAGACTATGGGTGGGAAGCTTTCCTGTCTCTTGTAGTTTTGAATGTAGAATAAGTAGAAGATTTGGAATTAGGATTCAGAAACTTCTTGCAAATTGCTGTGTTCACTGATTGTGGTATGTGTTCCCTTAGACCACCACTCTATATGATGATGCAATGGGTACGTGTGTTTACCCTGGATCTAAGATACAGTAGCGACAATGAGGAGAACAAAGAAAACTAGAATGACATAAGATGGGCAAAAATATGAATAAACACAGAACAATGAAAGCAGAAACCAAAGCAAAAAACATTTGAACACACAAACTCTCTCTCTCTCTCTCTCTCTCACACACACACACACACACACACACACACACACACACACACCAAAACAAACTGAATTAACAATAAGGTGAAACAGAACGAAAAACAACAGCAACAAAAATTTGGAAAACTAAACATACACACACATGCCTAGCACAAAATGAATGGAGAAGATAAAGAGAAAGACCAAAAACAAATGATATTCAGATTGTTTTATTTACACTCACCTTAAACTATAAAAAAAGAGAACAAATGAGCAAAACCAAACCAACAGCAACAACAACAAAACAAAATAAACTGAAAGATAAGCACTCCATCATTCATATACACACATAAACAGAAGACAAAAAAAAGAAGAAAAATAATAAAAAGAAAAAAGAGTGGGGGATGCAGATCAAACCCTCACATACACATTTATGCACAAAGAAAAAATATTTTTAAAATAGACAAACTAACAAACAGGCACAAATATTTTTAACTTAAAAAAAAAAAGCCCTGTCTTCTTCTGGCATGTTCTGTAATTGTTCCTCTCATCTGCTCCTCTGCTATCTCCTGCAGAGCTTCCATCTTTTTTACTCTCTCCCCAGAATCTGGACCAGGGAAGGAGGATGGCCAGTAGGAGCAGGTGGGGTTGCAGTCCTCCCCTCCCACTCCTCTATGGTCAGGGGACCCCCTCTGGTGGGGAGGTGTAGGATTGCCTCTTCTCCAGGTATGTACTTGTGGGGGGTGCCCCAGCCAGGTCTATAATGGAAAGGAGTTCTATTGAGGCTGAAGTCCAGGCTCTGCCTGGGTTCTTCCCTCTCAGTCATGCCCCAGTCATGTGGGGCTGACGTTCAGAGGATTGCTGTGGAGCAGAGGGATTGGGTCAGCCCCAGACTCACCACTGATCTTTTTGGAGGTCTTCGTCATCCTTTTCTGGCCACACTCTTTGTCCCACAGCTGAATCAGGGCAGGGGGTGGGGCACCTGAGACTCAGCACTTGTCCAGTCCCTCTGAAGTTTGTGCTTTCAGGATATTCCCTCTGGGTCACAATCAACCTCTGTGTAGTTGATCTGCCTATCACAGAGATTGTGTCTGTTGCTCCTTGGTGAGCAAGTCAGAGCACTTTCCTGCCTTGTTTGCAAGATGGTTGTGGGTGCCTCTTTCATTTTCCCCAATAGGACTCTGCCTCTGGGCTCCATCCACAGCCCTTGCTGCCAGTGTCTGACCAAGCACTGAAGTGGTGAGGCAAAACCTGGGGCCAGTAGTCTCTCCCTGCTGCTTCTTTGCAGGAAAGCTTTTGTCAGTATTTTAAAAAATGGTGGTTGGCTTTTGTGACCTGGGAATCACTATGGACCAAGCAGAGCAGCTGCAACACCAGCTGCTTCACCAGGAAGGCCCTGGCCACTTGCTCAGGAGCTCCCACTTAGTCTCTCCCCAGAACTTGTTTGTTTTCAACCATTATGGCACTCTCTCTCGAATGGAAAATTTTATCCATGTACATTTAAAGTAATTATTATAGGTGAAGATCTATTGTCATTTTTTTCATTGTTGTCTACTTTTTTATCCTTTTTGTCTTTCTTTTCTTGCTCTCTTTGTGTGATTTGATAATTTTTATATTGATATTATTTTACTTCTTTATCTTTATGTTTTTGTAACTACTATCGTATTTGTTTGTTTATCATGAGACTTAAAATGAATTATAACAGTTTAATTTAAGCTGATAACAAATTGATTTCAATCTCATGCAAAACTCTACACTTTTAATTTACCCACACATGGTTTATGTTGTTGATATTATAATTTATACTTTTATATTATGTATCAATTAACAAATTATTGTAAATATGTTTATTTTTGAAACATAAAACGCTTTATAGTAGAGTTGAAAGTGATGTATGCACCACCATAAAAAATACATAAAAAATACAGTGTTCTGTATTTGACTATATTTTTACTTCTGCCAGTTTTATACTCTCATGTTTTTTTGTTGTTACTAATTAATGCTCCTTTCTTACAGTTTAAGTACTCCATTTAGCATTTCTTGCAAGACAAACCTGGTGGTGATGCACTTCCTCAACTTTTGTTGTCTGGGTTAGTTATCTCTCCATTTTTGAAAGAACGCTTTGCTGATCATAATATTCTTGGCAGTTTTTTTTCTTTTCAGCACATTGAATATATCATACCACTTTCTCCTGACCTTCAAGATTTCTGCTGAGAAATGTATTGCCAGTTGTATGAAGGCTGCTTTCTGTGTTACAAGTTATTTTTCTCTTGCTGTTTTCAAATTTTTATTTGTCTTTGATTGTAAAAATTTGATTATTAAGTTTTTGGTGTACATCTCCTTTTATTCAATTTAAGTGTCGTCCTTTTTGCTTCATAAATATTGACCTACATTTTCTTCCACAGGCCTGAGAATGTTTGCCGCCATTATTTTAAAAATGGGCACTAAGGGAGTTTGAAAAAATGGTAGTGGAACCAGTCAGACTGTGTGAGTCCTTGTGTGAGTGAGTGAACGTGTGGACAAATTTGCATGTGTGTCTGTGCTTGTGTGTGTGAGTGGCTGACTGCGGGGGGACAAGGGAGCCTCTGGTCAGGGATATCCTGGTAAAACTGCTGGTGCCATGGCTGCTCTACTCAGACCCAAGTGCTTCCCAGGGTGCAGAAGCTGAAGGCCATTTTCTAAAATCAACAAAATTCTTCCCAGGAAGAAGCTGCCATGAACAACTGCCACTCGGTGTCAGGCTCCGTCCCACCATCTCAGTGCCAGGCCAGACCCAGGCGGTGAGGGCCACAAAAAGAGTGCAGTGAGGGAGGCAGAGATAGAGTCCCGTTGGAGAAGATGAAACAAGCACCCTGCCATCATCTTGAAACCTGGGCAGGAAAGTTCTTTGGCATGCTCACCAAAGAGCAACAGACCTGATCCTTGTGACCAGTAGGTTAATTATTCATAACTCCGGGGTCGATCGTGAACTCAGAGGGAATATTCCAAAAGCACAAGCTTCAAAGAGTCAGAACGGGGTATCGGGTGTCAGATCCCCTATCCTGACACAGCCACAGGGCAAATGGTGCAATCAGAAAAGCATGAGGAAGACACGACAAGGGAAGGGCAGTGGTGAGTCCTGGGCTAACCCCTTCTTTCCCAGCAATCCTTTGAACATCAGACCCAAATGGTTGGTGTATCACTGAGAGAGACAAACCAGGTGGAACCTGGACAGCAGCTACAATAGAAGGACTCTATTCTGGGATAAACCATGATGGGATGTCTGCCACAAACACCTGGGGAAGAAACAATACCACACCTTCCCACTGGAGGGGAGTCTCCTGACCACACACACACACACACACACACACACACACACACACACACTGAACAAAAACAAAAGAACACAAAAGAAAAACAAAATTGAAAAACAAATACTCAAACATTCACACACACACACACACACACACACACACATGAAAGAACAAAAAACAGAAAACATTTCTGAGTGCTGCATACCCTCTTGTGGCAGGTTCTGTAATTAATCTTCTCAGCTGCTTGCAGGTAAGTCTGCCATCTCTTGCTGGGGCCTGGGGGATGCTGGTTTGATTACAATCTCCCCAGTGTGTGACCCATGGTGGGGAGGTAGCAATGGTGGATGGGGCATCGGTGGGAAGGAATGATGTTGTCCCTTTCTCAGGTATTGGTGACACACACCCCAGCACTTTGTTGATTTTATAAAATGGTCCTCAGCTTCAGTACCCTGGGAAGTGCTAGGGGCAACTGCCACTCAGTGCTGGGCTCTGCCTCACCACCTCAGCACCAGGCCAGACAATAGTAGTGAAGGCCACAAAGAGAGTGCAGTGTGGGAGCCAGAGATATAGTTCCATTGGAGAAGATGAAACAAGCACACTGCCATCATTTTGAAACCAGGGCAGGGAAGTTCTCTGGCATACCCATCAAGGAGCAACAGTTCTGCTCCTTGTGACTGGCAGTTCCTTCCTCCCACTCGTTCCTTGTGGTCAAGAGATTCAGAAAACCCCCATAAGACATCAAGTGAAAAGACTCTCCCTTTTATCCTGTTTCTTTTTTTAATGTGTGCTCATTTTTTCGGTTTTCCTTTTTTGATTTTAGTTGTTTTTTTGTTTGTTTTTTGTTTTTGTTTTAATTTTTTGTCTGTTCTCTGTCATTTTACTTTTCTCTGTTCTCCTCCTTGATGCTACTTTATCTTGGACTCAGGGGTTACACATACATAACACATATGTACCCATTGCATTTTCATATAGTGTGATGGTGGGAAAAGGAGCTCAGGGGGCCCATGTAGTCAGTGAACATTGTGAGCTGCAAGTAGTTTCTGAATCCTAGCTCGCCATCCTCCATTTATTTGACTCTCAACACTACAAGAGACAACACAGCTTCCCATTCCTAGTCTTGTTCAAAATAAGACAAATTTGGAGGTGCTGCTCAGGGAAAGGTAGAGGACTAAGCAAGCAGCAAAAGTTAAAACTCCTCCCACTACCATTAAATAATAGAATTAAAGAGAAAGGAAAGAGATCTGTCATGAATGAGAAAAAAAATCAAAGGAAGAACACAGATAACCCCAAAGTACCAAAGAGACAATGCACAAAAATTCAGAACTCAGAACCCAAACAAGAAATGACCAGCAATTGGCCCCAGAATACACCAGAGATTAGGGAGTGAGTGAAAAGAGCAAATAAGACTCAAGGAAGACAAGATGCAACACTGAAAGAAATTGTAACATATATTTAGGACATGAAACTTCATCCAGGAAATAAATAACAAGCTGACAAGCATGGAAAGCAGAATTAGCCAAGCAGAAAAAAGAGTCTCAGAGCTGGAAGACTAAAATGTGGAATTGGCTTGATGTGTTAAAAGCATAGAAAGAAAACTCAAAAAGAAATAGTAAAACCTCCATGTGATGTGTGATTATATCAAAAGGCTGAACATATATGCCTTTGATGTCTCAGAAGCAGAAAGAGAAATGAAGAATACCTTGAAACAAGTATTATATGAGATTACCAATAAAAACTTTCCCAACTTACCAGAGATGAAGCCATCCAAACACAAGAGATTCAGAAAACCCCCATAAGACATTAAATGAGAAGACCAATCTTTAGATACATGGTAATTCATCTACACAATGTAGATATGAATGAAAAAAATCCTAAAGGTACTAAGAGGGTAAGGTCAGACTACCTACTTGGGAAAGACCATTCAGAATAGCAGCATACTAATCTGTAGAAACACTACAAGCTAGAAGGGACTGGAGTCCAATTTTCAAAGTTTTCAAAGATAAACAATTTCACCTAAGAATTTCCTACCCCGCCAATCTCAGTTTCATCAACGATGGAGAATTACAATCCTTCCTAGACATTTAATTCCTAAAAAATTATGCTGCTACCAGACCAGCTCTACAGGAGCTTCTCAGAAAGGTATTAAGAACAGGAGAAAAAAAAAAAAAAAGAATGACCATGCACTTCACAAGAGTACAAGAAAACATAGGGCAGACAGAAACTACAACATATGTGCAAAATTGAAAACACACACATTTGTCAATGCAAAAGCTAAAAGAAAGCAAAATACTCTTATAAGAGCCTCATGACAGGAATAAACTCTTACATTTCAATAATCATCCTGAGTATCAATGGACTAAATACATGACTGAAAAGACATAGAATGGCAAACTGGATAAAAAAGAAAGGCAGGACCCAACGATATGCTGCCTCCAGGAATCACATCTCACTACAATGGACACTCATGGACTTAAATAAATTTTCAGATGAATGGAAAACAAAAAAAGGCAGGAGTCATGAGTCTAATATCAGACAAAACAACTTTCAGGCAATCAAAAATTTAAAAAGATACAGAAGTGCACTACATAATGATAAAAGGTTCTATCTATCAACAAGAAATAACAATCCTAAACATAAATGCACTCAACACTGCAGTCTCAGGATTTATAAAGCAACTACTTGACTCTAACACTCTTATAACTGGGGACTTAAATACCCCACTAACAATCCTAGATAGAAAACTGAAGCAAAAAATCAGTAAGGAGATTTGGAACCTCGACCTGATGCCTTACAAAATGAACTTAATACCTACAGAACACTCTACCCAACAACCATGGGATGTACATTCTACTCACCACCACAGGAATCATACTCCAATATTGAACACATCTTTGGACATATATCAAGCATAAACAAATTCCATAAGTCTGAAATAATACCATGCATCTTTTTGGACCACAAGGCAATAAAAATAAATATCACCACCAACAAGACAACCCCCACCCCAAAACACACAAAGACATGGACACTAAATAGCACACTACTGAATGACTCCTGGGTCAACATGGAAATTGAGACAGAAATTAAAAGATTCCTGTAAACAATGATACATTGTTCCAGAATCTCTGGGACATCATGAATTCAGTAATAAGAGGGAAATTCATAGCTCTACACACACATATAAAAAAATTAGAAAGATCACAGAGTAAAGTCACACTTAGAATGGCTGGAAAAGGCAAGACTACCAAAAAGCCAACTTCAGCAAAATAATCTAGATCACTAAAATAAATTCCATCTACAGAATACAGAAAAAAAAGTATCATAAAAAATCAACAAAACAAAACCCTGGTTCCTTGAGAGGATAAACAAGATAGAAGGGCCTCTAGCCAGAATGACTAAGAGGAAAAAATACAAATAAACATACTTATAAATGCAAAAAAATAAAGTTAGAGCTAACCCTGAAGAAATTCAAAAGATTATCATAAATTACCATGTATGCTTGTATGGAAACAAATGAAAAATCTAAATAAAATGGAAGACTTTCTGACATCATACAACCTCCCAAGTTTGAAACAAGAAAAAATTGAAAACCTAAATAGACCAATAAAAAACCATGAAATTAACTCCATCATAAGAAAACTACTTACAAAAGCTGTCTGCCATGGACCAGACAGCTTCCTAGTGAAATTCTATAAAACATACAGAGAGGAACTAATATCAATCCTATTGAAAGTACTCTGGGCAACTAAGAAAGATGGAATTATTCCCAAATCATTTTGTGAAGCTAACATCACAATGATTCCCAGACTCGTAAAAGACCCAACAAGGAAAGAGAACTACAGGCCAATCTCCTTGATGAGCATAAATGCAAAAATTTTCAACAAGATTCTAGCAAATTGGATCAATAACACCTATTAAGAATCATTCACTATGAGCAAGTAGCCTTTATTCCCAAGATTTAGGGCTGATTCAGCATCCACGAGACCATAAATGTAATTCCATACAGCAACAAATGTAAAAACAAAAAACACATGATTATATCATTAGACACAGAAAAAGCTTTTGACAATATCCAGCCTCGCTTCTTGATAAAAAAAAAAAAAACCTTGAGCACCTAGGCACAGAAGGAAAATTCGTCAAACAAGTAAGAGCCATCTACAATAAATCCACAGCCAACATATTTCTCAATGGACAGAAGTTAGAAGCATTTCCCTTGAACATAGGAATAAGATGACATTGCCCACTCTCACCCTTCCTGTTCAACACAGTGTTCAACGTCCTAGCTAGAGCAATTTAGGCAAGGGAAGAAAATCAGGGGTATCCAAATAGAAAAAGAGGGAGTCAGCCTATCTCTTTCTCCTTGACTGGTAAATAACTTTGACAAAGTCTCATTATGTAAAATCAATGTGCAAAAGACAGTCACATTTCTATACACCAACAATAAACAGGCAGAAAACCAAATAAAAAGCACAATCCTGTTCACAATAGCAACAAAAATGAAATACTTTAGCATGTTCCTAACCAGAGAAGTGAAAGACCTTTACAATAAAAACTGCAAAACGCTGCTCAAAGAAATCAAAGATGACACAAACAAATGAAAACATTCCATGCTCATCGATCGGAAGAATCAATATTATTAAGATGTCCATCCTACCCAAGGCAATTTACATATTCAATACAATACCCATCAAACTACCAACATCATTCTTCTCAGATCTGGAAATGACAATGCAGAAATTCATACAGAAAAAGAAAAGAACATGAATAGCCAAAACAATCCACAGCAAAAGAAACAAAGCAGGGAGTATCACAATTCTGGACTTTATACTATAAGGCTGTAATAATCAAAACAGCCTTTTACTGGTACAAGAACAGGCATATAGACCAGTGGAACAGGATGGAGATTTCAGAAGCAAAAACTCGATCACTCAACCAACTCATCTTTGATAAAGTCATCAATAAATACCACTGGGGAAAGATCTTATTCAGTAAATGGTGCTGGGGAAAGCTGACTGACCACATGCAGAAGAATGAAACAGGACCCCTACCTATCACCATTCACAAAAACTCTAAATTGATGGATGAACTAAACATAAAACCTTAATCTATAAGAATCTGAAAATGCATGAGACACCCTCATGCACATTGGAATAGGCAACCAATTCCTGATCATAATCCCAAAAGCATATGCCATAAAAGATAAGATAGACAAGTGGGACCTCATTAAAATGGAAAAGTGTCTACACAGCAAAAGAAGCCATCAAAAAAGTGAAAAGACAGCTAAAAGAATGGGGAAAAATATTTGCTAACTGTGTATCTGACAAAAACCTAACATCCAGGATCTACAGGGAACTCAAATGAGCCAAGAGGAAAAAAACAAGCAGTCTAATCAAAAAGTGAACAAACAACATGAACACATTTCTCAAAAGAAAACATATGAACAGCCAACAGACACATGAAAAATGCTCAGCCTCACCAATCATCAGATAAATACAAATCAAAACCACATTGAGATATCACCTAACTCTTGTAAGAGTGGCCATCTTTAATAAAACATAAAACAACAATTGCTGGTGAGGCTCTGGAGAAAACGGAATGGTTCTACACTTTTGGTGGGACTGCAAACTACTTCAAACTCTATGGAAAATATCTTGGTGATTTTTGAAATAACCAGAAATTGGCCTTCCATATGACCCAGCAATCACCATGCTGAGAAGATACTTGGAGGGAATTAAATCATTCCACAAAAAAGATACTTGCACACGCATGTTTATTGCAGCACTATTCTCAAGAGCAAAAACATGGAACCAATCCTGTTGCCCATCAAAAGTGTACTGGATAAACAAAATGTGGTACATATACATGATGGAGTACTATGCAGTCATAAATAAGTATCAAATTATAGAGTTCACAGCAACTTGGATGAATTTAGAGTCCATCATATTCTGTGATCTGTCACAGAAACAAAGACCTGAATACCACATGTTCTCACTTATAAGTGGGTCCTGAACATTTATCACAATACTATAAGAGAGGGATCAGCAGTAGCTGGATACTGCCAGGGGAAGGAGAGGTCGTGTAATGTCACAAAGGGTACCTGACCCTAAACCAGGAGAAGTGAGGACCAGTTGTGTGCCCAAATCTAACCTTCACATAAACTGCTTATGTACCTGATTCTGACTTGTACTTCACATTTTTACAATTTAAAAAGTAGGCACTATACTTCTTTCTATCTCCTACTTCTGAAATTTTCATAATGTGTATATTACTTCACTTGATGGAGTTCCTTAAAAAACTTAGACTTTGTTTTCCTTTTTCATTCTTTTTGCTCCACTTACTGCATAATTTCAAATAATCTGCCCTCAAATCAGTGACACTTCCTTATGCTTGTTCAAGTGTGTTTTTGAATTTCTATACTGAATTTTTTAGTTTACTATTATACTCTTCAGCTCAGTTATTGTATTCATCTCCTGTGTTTCTGTTTTGTTTTTTTACGTCATTCCTATCTCTTTGTTGAACTTATTATTTTGTTTATGTATTTTTGAAATGTTTTAGTTTTATGTGTGTGTTCTTTCAGAACTTACTGAACTTTAATATTTAGAATTTGTTTTGCCAGGCAAACTACAGATCTTCATATTGTTCAGTCTGGTTATTAGAGAATTGAGAATTGTCATGTTTTCTTGATTCTTTATGTTTCTTGTGGGTTTGCTATGTTGTCTGTGCATTTGAAAGAACAATTCTCTATTCCACTCTTTATAGACTGGTTTTGACTAGGAGAGACATTCACTAGTTAACAATGTTTATATGAGGCAAAATAGAGGCCAGCCACTCAAGAAGTGTAAGGTTTGGGAAAAAGTCTTCACTTTCTTTTCTCCCTCATGAAGAAAAACCTCAGTGCTATGTATTTTTTCAATCGCACAGAAATGTGCCAGATGTACGGGGATACCCACTCTCCCCCCTTTTTTTGTTTCTAACTGTTCTAGGGGTAAAAGTTCTGTCAGTAATTCAGCACCAAATGCATACTGAAATAGGAATGATCTCCAAAGAAAATGCATTAAGATGCTGGGTAGAAGTCCCTCTTTGTTTCCTTCTTGTCTTTATTGAAGAGTAACCTCAGTTATGCTCCTATGCCTAATCTCATAGAGCAGCACCAGTTGTCAAGGGTTTGTCTTACCTGTATCAAGGGTATGGGCTATGCAGGTCATTCAGTGCTTGGTATGAGGTGAGACAGAAACTGGCCCCATAGAAGGCACTGTAAAAGGTCAGGAAGACAGGCATACACTCCAATTTCATGTCTCCTATGCAGAAAAATCATGAATAGAGGTGATCTTCTCAGTGCTGATCTAAATTGATTTTGGAATAGGATTAATGCAGGTAAAGTGAAATTGTTTTGCTTACCTTCATAAATGTGACTGCTCTCAGTTAGTGCTTCTCTATAGTGCTTTTCCTCCTTTTTAGCTTAATTATGAATTTCCTTTCCAAGTATTTTTGCATCAATATTGTTTTTTTTTTTGTAGAAAAATGTCAGGGAGGGCTTTCTTTTTGCTGATGTCACCTTTCCATGAATCTTAGTTTCTGCAGACTTCAGTCAGGGAAGGCAGGTTCATATCTACACGAAGTGTCTTTTAGTAAGTACAAAGAACTGCACATTCCAGGATAAAATGGTCTAATGTAATCAATTGACCAATAGCAAGCTGTCTGATTCTCATAGAAAATTTTAGCATATAGTAAGCTATTATTTTATGCCATTGACAAACAAATTACTCATCGGTGGCAATGTGTCAGTTTGAACTATATTGAATGGGAGTTCATGTGGCTGAGGTCATGCACAACTTTCATCCCTGCCACCATGGGCATGACTGTATGTACTAGATGTAGAGTTTATTCCTTCTTTACAAATCAAATAGCTATTTAATAAGTGGAATGATCTATTTTAATTCTAGAAAAACAGTAATCAGTTAGCCAATGCCATGTATCTGCCTGTGTTAAAACATTCTGATCACGCCTTCTACTTTGCTGCCTATTTCAGTAACCAGGACCACCTTATATTTGCCAACTATGTGCTGTTATTTACACCTTACTATCCCTGGACATTACCATGTTTCTTGAATTCAAGAAGCGTAGCGTAATTGAATTGGTTTTCATTGTCATTCTTGGCCTGCAGAAACTAACCACCAGAAAGTTTTACAAAGAAACTGGAGATCTCCATAGAAATTAATTAATTAAAGTCTTGATTAGGGGCGTGTCTTCTGGAGTCTTCCAGTGGTATATGATGGTTGAGCAGATCTTGTGTAATGAATTAATTCTGACCCTCTTAACAATTTGAATACCTTTTTTTACAGTAGTTGTTTTCAAAATGTGGTTCCTGGACCCATAAAATTAGTGCTACCTGAGAACTTGTTAAAAATAAAAATTCTTGTCCTCTGCCTTTAGACCTACTGAATCAAAAACTTTGAGGATTGAGTCCATACTTTTATATTTAGCTTAGTAAGCAGTCCAAATGATCCTGATGTATGCTAAAGTTTCAGAACTACTGTTCTGCAAGATACCAAGAAGTCTTGCATTTGAACTTAGTGTAGGCATTTTAAGGTCGAGGTGTCAGTCAATCAACCTAACTTCTAGTGCTGCTATCACTCATTAATACATTGAATCTAGCAGGGCTCGGTGGCTCAGCCTGTAATCCCACACCTTGGGAGGCTGAGGTGAGTGGATTGCCTGAGCCCGCGGGTTCGGGACCCGCCTGGGCAACTTGGCGAGACCTCATCTCCACAATAAATCAAAAATAAGCTAGGCGTGGTAGCGCGCACCTGTAGTTCCAGCTACTTGGAAGGCTGAGGCGGAAGGATCGCCAAAGCCCAGCAGGTCGAGGCTGCGGTGACCTGGAGCACTGCACTCCAGTCTGGGCGACGGAGTGAGACTCCAACTCAAAAAAAAAAAAATACATTGAATCTAGAATCTCTGCTTAATGTACCAATATCAACATATTTAGTGTGAAACAATGTTATGGTTTTTTTCACCCTAATCTAACATCCTTGGAATCCATTTGCATATGTTGTTCAAGTTACTTTTAATATAAATTTGACAAAACCTAATACTATTTTTGGTATCTATTGCACATTTTCATGGGTTATATTTTAAGCTTCTTATTCTGTGATCTTTCATGAATTAATTCTGATTATAGGTCTAGAAATAATGAGTGCATCTGGTGGTGTTTCCGAAGTCATTGTATACTAAAGGGGCTAAAAGTCAAGTAAATCTGGATAAGGAATTACGGCTCTTATGGTTTGAATATTTGTTTGCTTCAAAACTCATGTTAAGTCTTAATCCCCAATGGGACAGTATTGAGAGAAGTAGCCTTTAAAAAGTCATTGATCATTAGGGTTCTGCCCACATAAACTGTTTAGTTTATTTATTGATTAACTATAATATTATAGTTATTATTATTATAAAAATGGTACTGGTGGCTTTATAATAAGAATAAATGAGACCTGAGTCGGCATACTGAGCACCTTTGTCATGAAATACCCTGTACTGACTTGGGATTTTGCAGAAATTCCTCATCAGCAAAAGACCCTCACCGGAAACGGCTCCTCAACATTGAACTTACTAGCCTCAAAAACTGTAAGAAATAAATTTCTTTTTTTCATAAAACACCCAGTTTGGGTATTCTGTTAAAGCAATAGAAAATGGACTAACCAAAAATTGATAAGGGTTGTGGGGCTTTTTCTAATAATAAATACTTTACTTAAAAATGTGGAAGTGACTTTGAAACTGGACAATGAGCAGAGTCTGAAAGAATTTGGAGAAGTAGGCTAGAAAAATTCTGTATTGCCATGAATGGAGCATTAATAATGATTTCGGTGAGGGCTTGGAACACAAGAAGACGAAAAAAACTTTGAAAGTTCTTAGAGATTGGCTAATCCTCATGGAAGGAATGCTGAAAGTAATAAGGACAGTAAAGGTCATTCTGACAAGGTTGCAGATAAAACTGAGAAACAAGGTGTTAGAAACTGGAGTAAAGTTCATTCTTGTTATAAACTGGCAAATAACTTGGCTGAACTGTGTTCATGCCTGAGGGCTTTGTAAAAAAAGTTTGAACTTAAAATTGATGAAGTAGGATATTTGGCGGAAGAATTATCCAAGCACCAAAGAATCAAGGCTGCTGCATGGCTGCTTTTAACTGCCTATATTCAGCTGTGAGAGGGGGAGAACTTGAAGACAGTGGAATGATTTGGAAAACTCTCAGTCTAGCCTTGTAAAAAGTGAAAAACTGTGTGTGGGGAAGAAAACCAAAAGTGTAGCCTGGTGACCATTTGCCAAAAGAGATTACAGTGAATAGAAAAGAATCAAGTGTTATCACTCAAGACAATGTAAGAAAGACTCCAAAGTCATTTAAGTCATTTAAGAGATCTTTGATGTTACTCCTCTAATCACAGACCCAGAGACCAACAAGGGCAGAAGGGTTACAAGGGATGAGCCTAAGGCATACTCCATAGGCTTACTGCCCAGGAATGACTCAGGACTTGGCTCCCCAAATTCTGGCACATTGCTTTTTGGCCACGCAGCTATTACTCAAGAAGCCACAGATGTGGATCAATATGACTCTCAAGAAGGTAAGACTCATAAGCCTTGGTGATGTCCATGTAGTGCTAATTCTGCAGATTTGCAGAAAGCAAGAACTATGAAGGTTTGGCTACTGCCACCCATATTTCAAGGATGTTACTGAAGCTTAGAGGCCCAGGCAGACACTTGTTTCATTGACAGCTACTGCAGAGAAAGCTTCTAGTAAAGCAATGCTGACTAGAAATGTGAGGTTGGAGTTTCCACAAAGAATTTGCACCAGGGCAATGCCTCATGGAGTCATGGGAGTAGGACAGAGCCACTACGACCTTAGAACTCTGGAGTCATTGACAGCATGTAATGCCCATCTGGGAAAGCTTCAGGCACAAGAATCTAACCTCTATAAGCAGTCATGTGGGCTCTCCCAGGAAAGTTGTAGCGGTGGGGTTGCCTGAGATCTTATGGACCAAACTTCTACCCCAGTGTGTCCAGGAGGAGGTGGCACATGAGTCAAAAAAGATTGTTTTCTACTTTAAGATGTAATGTTTGCATTGTTGGGTTTTGAACTTGCTTGTGGCCTTTTTACTTTGTATATTTCTCCTTTTTGGAATGAAAATGCTTGTCTCATGCATGTACCACCATTGCATCTTAAAAATAGACAACTTGTTTTGGTTTCACAGACTCATAGGTGGACTCTGGGCTTTGTACTTTTGAATTAGTGCTGGAATGTTAAAACATTGGGGTTATGGGAATAGAATAAATGTTTTTGCACATGAGGTATTTGGTGGGGTGACAAAGAGTAGTATGCCATGGTTTGAATACTTTTCCCTTCAAAATTCATGCTGAAACTTAATCCTAATGTCGCAGTATTGAGAGGTGAGGTTTTTAAGAGACGATTGACTCTGTCCTTATGAATGTATTAATCCACTTACAGATTAATGGGTTAATGGATTATCATGGGAATAAAACTGGAGGCTTTATTAAAAGAGAAAGAGGGACCTGAGCGAGAAAGCTAAGCTTTAGCATGTGATGCACTGGACCACCTCAGGACTCTGCAGTGAGTTGCCAACAAGAAGGCCCTCACCATATATGGCCTCTTTATAACTAAGAAATAAATTTTATTTCTTTATATATTACCAAGTTTCAAGTATCCCTTTATAGGTAACAGAAGATTGACTAACACGAGTTCCTTTTGAGGATCAATGATACTTTGCAGGATGGCTACATTAGGGACAGCCGTTGTTGAATTTTCAGGCAGTGGGAGATTCACCCCCTCAAACAAAGAAGGAAGGGTTATTTCCACTTGTAGAAAAGAACTAGCAGAATTTAGGATTTTGACATTCTTAGGTTCATAGGATTTTGGAGATATATATATATATATATCCAAATTTATCTATATATATATGTGATGACTGAGTCACAATTTCAAACTGTCTTAGCACAAAATATATCTTACATTAAAATAGCAAACATTAGACAGGGAGAAAATATTATAACCACATAAAATAAATGCTTTTATAAATTCATTGCATAAAGACCTTTTATGAACAAATCATTGTATAAATATTTTACAGAAAAATTTACCACAATTGATGAAAAATATGTGGAAAATATGTTCACCTTCATTAGAAATTAGACACATTAATATTAAAATGAAAAGAAAATATAATTCTACACTTCTAAGACTAATACAACTTAAAAATGCTTATTACATGAAATAAATAGCAAGGAAGTGAGGCAAAAAGTTGTTTTATTCACTGCTGGTGGAAATATAAATTGTTGCAACTTCTTTGAAAGAAATGACAATTTATATTAAAATTTTAGCAAGCACACATTCTCTCTAATCCAAATTTTTTTCAATTCTCCATATGTACCATTGATTATACTTGATCACAATTACAATTACATAAGGTCATATAAATGCATATATGTACATATATATACGTGTATGTCTTTATATATGGTCTTTTATTTGAAGGGCCTTGTTTAGCTAAGCAATCCTGCCTTCATGGTCATAAATATGGATTTTATATTCATTTTAGTGATTTCATTAAATTTTGATCATGATATAATTATAGATTCACAAGCATTTTTAAGAAATAATACAGGGTGATTTTTATGTACCCTTCTTCAGTGGCAAGGTCTTGCATAAATATTGCACAATTTCACAACCAGGACTTTGACAGTAATACAGTTCACTTAAATTCCTATTTCACCAGTTTCACACGTGCTTATGTGTGTGTGTGTATATGTGTTTAGTTGCATGCAATATTTGCACATGTGTAGATTTGTATGACTACCACCACACTCAAGATAAGAAACAGCTCCATTCTAAAAATTTGTTCCTCATGTTACCTTCATAGTCATAGCCATCTTTCTCCCTCCTCTCCTCCTTAATCCTTGGAAACCATTAATCTTTTTTGTATGCATAGTTTTGTCATTTCAGAATGTTATATAAGTAAAATGTAATCTTTTGACATTGATTTTATATTCAGTATAACTATTTTAAGCTACATTGAATGTGATGCATGTATCAGTGGTTACTCTTTTTTAGCACTTGGCACTCTTCCATTTTCCCATTTTCCCATTAAAGGACATGTGAGTTGGTTTCAGTTTTGAGCTATTATGAATAAAGATACTATGGACATTTATATAGAGACTTTTGTGTAAATATAAACTTTTATCTATATGAGGTAAATACCCAAGAGTGCAACTGTTGGTTTGTATGGTAATTGCATGCTTAGTTTTTTTAAAGAGAACAACAAATGGTGTTCCACAGTGGTTGCACCATTTTATATTTCCATCAAAACTGTATAAGTGATCCTCAGCATTTTGGTTGATTATATTTTTTAGTAATTCTGATAAGTATGTAGTGATATCTAACTGTAGTTTTATTTTTCATTTCCCTAATGATCAGTGATGTTGGATATATTTTTATGCATTTATTTACCATCTATATATCCTATTTGGTGAAATATCTGTTCAAATCTTATGATCATTTTCAAATTGGATTCTTTAGTTTTTACTCTTGAATTTTGAAAGTGCTTGACATATTTTGAAACTGGCCCAATTTCCCAGCATGCTAATGCCCATAGAACTGAAGCTTAAGAAATATACTTGTATGATGAAACACACCTGCTGTCTGTTGAACGGCTCCTTTTCCTTACCTCCCCCTAATTCCTGTTTTCCCACATATGGTTTCAGTGAGACACTGGACCCCTCATTTGACCACCTGCTACCTGCTAACCAACCCCTCTTGTTCTTCTTATTTTTCTTCACTGCAATATAAACTCTTAACTTCAGCGAGGGAGGGGGTGATGAATTTGAAGTTTGACTCTGATCTTTCTGGTTGATGTCACTCGTAAGTAATACAGCTTTCTTCCCTGGAAATACTAGTCTTAGTGATTGGATTTTCTGTGAAGCAAATAAATAGGACCCTAGATTGAATCACTGGAATTCAGGGTGCAATTTTAAATAAAAATCCCTTGTCAGAACACTTCTACACTGTTGGTGGGAGTGTAAACTAGTGC
>CAUYQG010271021.1:0-13654 GCA_963574415.1 Tarsius wallacei | reverse complement strand
TACAGATTCAGCACAATACCCATTAAGTTGCCAGCATCATTCTTCTCAGACATGTAAACAGTACAGAAATTCACATGGAAAAATAAACAACCAGCAATAGGCAAAACAATCTTTAGCAAAAGAAACAAAGCAGGAGGTATCCCACTCCCAGACTTTAAACTTTGTTACAAAGCTACAATAATTAAAACAGCCTGGTATCGGTACAACAGGCATATCGACCAACGGAATAGAATTGAGATTCCAGAAGCAAAACCTCAATTTCTCAACCAACTCATCTTCGACAAAGCCCCCACCACCTACCACTGGGAGAGGAGAACCTATTCAGTAAATGGTGCTGGGAAAACTGGCTGACCACATGCAGAATGTTGAAACAGGACCCGTACCTATCCCCATACACAAAAATCAACACTAAATGATCAGAGACCTAAATGTAAAACCTCAAACTATTAGAACCTTAGAAAATGCATGAGACACCCTTATGGAAATTGGAACTGCCAACCAGTTCCTGATCAAAACCCCAAGTGCCCATGCCATAAGAGATAAGATAAACAACTGGGACCTCATCAAACTGACAAGCTTCTGCAAAGCCAAATAAACCATCAAGAGAGCAGAGAGACAGCTGGGAAAAATATTTGCCAACTGTATGTCTGACAAAGACCTAACATCTAGGATCTATAAGGAATTCACATGTGGCAAAAAGAAAAAAACAAATAGTCCCATTACAAAGTGGGCAAAAGATATGAATAAATAGTTCTCAAAAGAAGACATATGAGCAGCCAGCAGATACATGAAAAAATTTCAACCTCACTAGTCATCAAAGAAATGCAAATCAAAACCACACTGAGATACCACCTAACTCCAGTAGAGTGGCCATCATCAATAACTCAAAAAATAACAGATGCTGGAGAGGATGTGGTGGAAAGGGAACACTTCTACATTTAGTGGGAGTGTAAACTAGTACAGCCTCCGTGGAAAACAGTGTGGCGATTCCTAAAAGTTCTAAAAATTGGCCTTCCATATGACCCTGCATTCCCCCACTGGGAGTATACCTGGAAGAACTCAAATCATTCTATATAAGATACCTGCACACGTTGCAGCATTGTTCACAGTAGCAAGAACATGGAACCAACCGTACTGCCCATCAAAAGAGAACTGGATAAAAGAAATGTAGTACAAATACACAATGGAATATTATGCAGTCCTAAAGAACAAAATCATGAACTTCGCAGCAACCTGGATGGACTTAGAGTCTATAATACTGAGTGATTTTTCACAGAAATGAAGAACTGAGTATCACATGTTCTCACTCATAAGTGGACCTTGAACAACTATCGTAGTACTATAAGAAAAGGATTGACAGTAGGGAAACTGTGAGGGGGCGGGGGGGCTGGAGAGGTGGGATTGGCAGTAGTGGGAATCTGCCTGGGGAAGGGGGGGGGCACACCTCAAAGGTACCAGCATAATGAATACTTGTATACCTAACCTGAATTGTTCCCCACAATTTAAAAAAAAAAATTTTAAAGTTAAAAAAATACATAAAAGATTTACATTCCCTGAAAATAATACTTCTTAGAAATGTAGCATGCTAAAATGAAATATGAATCTCACACACTGTGATATTATATGTATATACATAAATATCACATAGACACCCAAATGTATATACAACTATGATGTATAAATAAAAACAAAGAAAAGTAAAATAATAATTATATATATATATATATATGTTTGAACGTAAAACCATTATGAAGATTATCCTAATGTGGGGACATTTGTGGGAAATACTTTAGAAATATAGAGGACTTGGCGCTATTATATATCATAGCCATTTATAGTAACTAAAAGAATTAAGACTAAAGATCACACAGAATGTTCAAGCCTGTTTATATTTACCTGAAAGAATAGCTAATGAATATTTGAACTCCAATATTAAGAAGCTTAGTAATTCACCTTCAACTGCTCCCTTTGAGTTACTACCCTGCAAAAGGTAACCTTTTGTACTTGTTATTTTAAATAATGAATTTATACTTATAGTAAGTAAAATTATATTCAATTTGTGAAATTTAAGACAAAACTCAAAATCAATAAAAGTTGAAAGACAATAAAAAGAATTATAACTACCTGTTAAAAATGAGGTCAAATCTCCTACTTCATTAAATTATGTCCTAAGGTAATGAAAGCACATTAGAGATGATCACAGAAACATACTTTATTTTGAGAAATGAGACAGCGGAAGTTATACATAAGAATGAAAAAGACACATATTCTGATTTTGTAATAGGAAAAACAGATATTTATGGGAAGCACAAACAAGGAAGCTTAATGTGAAATCTCAACATAATTGTTGCATAACTTATTATTTAGTTTGTTAATAGTAAGCAACTAAGCTGGAAAAAAGTGTTCGTAAACATCCTTTTTCTGGTAAATTTACTGTATGAATAACTATAGGAATATTGAAGGTGTTTTATTTTAATTTCTAGAAACCTTTTATTTTCAGAATTTCTAATGAGGGGTAGATACTTGGATTTTTCATTACATGTACATTCGCAATATAGATGAATGGCTTATTGTCACTTAGGACATGGCCTAGGTTTGTTTTCTGCAAGGCATTCTGCTTGAATTTATAACAAGGACCTCGGCAAAGGCAGACAAACATGTATAACAATGTTCAGGGGGAATAAAAGCTAAGAGTAATAATATAATGGGCAGCAAAAGAAACATTCCGAACACAGTGGAATTTTATATCAAAGCCCTAAAATGAAATTTAGCTCAGGTAAATGCATTGTTCTTTCACTTGGTTTTCAAATAGTAACTAACTAACATATAAGTAAGGGATGGATCAACAATAGTCAAAAAGCCAAAGAACTTGAAGTTTCAAATCTTAAGAAGTTCAGTGTAATTCAGTTTGAAAAATCCATCTTTTACATAAATTCTAACATAGTATAAGACTACATTAGTAGAACTATAGTATATGAAACAAGTGAAGTGATATCCCACTGTTTTTTATTGATCAAACTGAATCTTGAGTATTATGTTCAGTTCTAGTACCACTTTTTTTTTTTTTTGAGTTGCAGTCTCACTCCATCACCGAGCTGCAGCGTTGTGGCATGCTCACAGCCATCCCAACATTGACCTGCTGGGCTCAGGCGATCTTTCTGCCTCAGCCTTCCAAGTAGCCGGAACTATAGGTGCACACTACCATGCCCAGTAATTTTTTTTATTGTAGACTTGAGGTCTCGCCAAGTTACTCAGGCTGTTCTCGAACCCTGGGCTCAGGCAATCCTCTGACTTCGGCCTCCCAAATTGCTGGGATTACAGGCTTGAACCGCTCCCAGCCTAGTATCATGTTTTAAAAGGGTCTTTACCAAGACATACATATGTCTAGAGAAGTGAGAGCATAGAACTCTGAAAATACACATGGGGATAATTTTAAAACTTCAACTGTGTAATGAACATAAGTACTAGTTATAAAGTGCCATGAAGGAAAGGCAGAAAGAATGGTGGTGGTGGAATAACACTTTTTAATAATGAAGATTCTTCACCCTACATACCTTGTCAAAATCACAAGGAGCTTGTTTCAACCCATTGTATGACATTCAGAGTCCTGATTTCCACTACATCATTCATTTTCAAATGGCTTAAGAATTGCCATGTGTGGAAGTAAAATTAGACACATATAACTGGCAGATGACAAACTAGGAAAAGATATGTAAGTTTTCCCTGGATAATACACAAATGTTTTGATCTAGCAATGCAACTGCTAAAAATGTTGTTTTATGGATATATTCACATGAGTTGGGAATGGAAGCAGATGATCACAGCCAAATTGTCATAAAAGAATAATAATAATAAACAAAGAGGGAAAACTGCTATCTAGAGGGTTATATCAACAGTATATGCTTATACTAATGGAATAATATTCAGTAGCTAGAATGCCTGAGCTTGAAGAATATGAAACCCTTTGCAGAGAGAAGAGGAAATTTCTAGCAGACATAATAACTCTATCTTGGATATCTAGAAAAGGTGACTGGAGGGTGGGACAGGGACTAAATAAAGTTGTGGAAAGTGTGAATAAAATATGTGAATCATGTGGAAGCAAAATAAGGTGGTTTGCCTTCCAAAGGGTCAAAAGGGAACCAAGAAATGGAAGATGCAGAAAAACATTTTCAGGCAATGGTAAGAAATTCAGCAGTCTTTAAAGCTGGTCAAAAATACTTGCTCAAGATAAATACTCTGTTCCCGGATGGGTTTAAGCACAGGCTGAGTATACTTATTATGAAACTAATATTATGGAGGTGCTTTTAAAGTCATTTGTTAGACAAGAAAACTTAATTATTATAGTATATTTTTTTACCTTGAAGACTTGGCTCCATCCTAGTCACTTATATCATCTTGGGTAAGTCATATAATTTTTGGAATTCAAGATTTTCACCTCTAAAATGAGGGTTTTAAAAATAAAGGATGGAAGAAATTAACTAGAAGATCCTTTTAGTTCTTTCCTGCAGTAAAACATTTTTTTATGCTGTTGCTCAGTGTTACATTAGTGGTATGACAAATGATTATACTTTCTTAATGACTGTTATCTCAATACACATGGAGCTCAACTATCTATGTCAGAAGAGACAATGATTCAACTTAATATGTTCTCCCTTGAAGCAATGTGATGGGAAACCATTTAGTTGCCAGCACAACACAGCTGCACAGTTTTAAGACCCTCAGGGAAGGGTGTTGTTTTCAGTGAAACTCCATGAGAGAAAAAATATGCTTTAGGGCAGACATCAGAGCCAGAGGTAAGGTGGGCAAAGTTGGCATCTCTCACCCTCTCAGCATCACTTTTATGTAAGTCCAGGAGCCTTGGCTCTTCTGGTGTTTCACAGTGGTACTCTGTTAGTCTTTCTCTTGTTATGTTACTCTTAAATTTTTCAGTTTTCCAGTGCAGGTATGTTGTGTGAGATAATGAGTTTGTAGTGCCAGTGGGAGTACTTGCTAATTGCTATGACTGGAAGTAGAGCTGGCATCTCTTGATGGTACTAGGATACACCAATCACAGGCTTGGGAATGAGCCATCTTAAAAAGGACTTAACGAAGTAAACAGAGAGATCTTGAGCCTTTAATCATCCAATATCTTTGGTTGGGCTTGTAGGTCAGAATGTATAATTTTCTACAGTTCAGATCTGATGTATTGTTGTGGTTGTGTGGAGAAAAGCAGAAGGAAAAATCTGCAGAAGACAGGATAATACCTCCATGGTGATGTAGTTCCCTTAAAAGTAATTTTCTTGTTGTTTATGGGCTATAAAATCTTTGAATACTTCATTCTTTCACAGATTGCTGCTTAGATTTAAGTGTGAGCTCATAACAATGAAATATTTAACAACAAAATGTCTTTTAATGGATCAACACACTGGGGGGTCTGCAACACTCTGCATACCTAATTGCGGGCTGGTAAAAGAGAGAGAAGATGCAAAGAGCAGAGGGCAGCATGTTAGGAACCTCCTCTGGTTCTCACCCAAAGTCCAGGTATTACTTTGCAGACTTCTCTAGGTTTAACATATAGAAGGTGAACAAATGAGAAAGAAGAGTTGCTCTATTTCCTAGGCTCAGCGGTGGAGAAAAAGGGCTTTTTTTATGGTATTTAACCTACAGTATTAAGACATTGACCTTGACATATTTTTATTACAGTGATTAACACTCCAGCTAGCATAGGAAATGTGGAATAGTGTACAGGACTTAGGGTTAGAAGGCCAGGCATTAAATACAGGCCTTGATGCTTAATTGCTCATTTGAATGGAGGCAAGTCACTTAATTACTCTATGCTTCAATTTATTCATCTCCAAATAGACGGCATCACTTTATTGGTCTCATGAAGTTTGTTTAAGACTTCTAAACAAATGTTCATTGGAAAGCACTTTCTAAACTGTAGAAGTTATTCAAAACTGTCATATTCATTCAGCCCTTCTGTGGAAAAATAAAAATAGAAATTAAATAAAAATAATCAGTTAATTCGACAACCTATAAAAGCCTTAGGTATGTTAACCACTTGAATAATTGGCTTAATTTTTTTGCTTTTAAAAATCTGAGTTTTTATCTCAATAAATGATTTTTCCTAAGCAATATGGATAATGGCATTTATATTTCATTTATTATTACATGTTTTTCCTTGATTATTAACAATATTGAAAACATATTTTTAACTTTTGGCTATTTGAAAAAAATCATAAAGAAAATGGTAACAACTAATTATATCAAATTATATTAAAAATCTACAGAAATGTGGCTGGAGTGCATATTATCTCCATTGTTAATGTGGGGGCCATGGCCATTGGCCCTTAAAGGTTTGCTGAAAAATTATTAGGCTGAGGCAGATTGATTAGTAGGAGAAAAGGCATACACATTTATTTAACAGGAGTCTTCAGTATGAGAACCCAAATACCCAGTGAGTTACAAAAACTTAAATACCTTCTCAAGGTTATAGAAAGAATGGGGTAAAACTGGTTATGGGAGGAGGAAGAAGAGGAATCCTACTGAGAGGCAACAAATGATTGGGGAAATGAAAGGATGAAGAAACAAAGAATGACTTGTAAATATTCTGTTTGGAAGTTGAGTGAACCTGAGAGACAGGCATTATATTGTGAAATGGTTGGGCCAAGTCTGATTACATTATTTCCCTCCTTTCCTATAATAACTAATGAGAAAATAGGGAAGGGAAAGAAAAGCAATTGCTCTTGGTGGGTCCATGTGGCCTTTGTGAAGAGAGGAAAAAAGTCTCCACCACTGCTTGTTAGTTTTTAAGAGTTTGGAATACAAAATACTGATTACACCAGGGAACTATACTTTGGGGTGAATTTTCCTGTACTCCTTTATTTAGCAGAGACCAAACCTTATTAAGTTAGTGTCCCAAGCCCCCAGTATGGCACTTCTGTTACAGGATAGTTTACAAAGTGGCTGATAAAAGAAGTTATTAGCAGTTCTTTGTTTTCAAGGCTCTTTTATATTTATTATTTAAATTCATAATCACCATGACATAAAGATAAATTAATATATTTCAATACAAGGTAACATCAGCTACAAATAACAAGTTTTGAAAATCCTCAAATAACAAGTTTTAAAGTGCTTTATATATCACTTACCTGTCATCATTCTATCACTGGAATTTTTTTTGCAATTTTATTAATTGCTCATCCAATTTATTTCCAATTACTCATCATAGTGGGGAACTCCCTATTTTCTGAGACAACTAATTTTTTGTGGGTTTTCATTTATTCCTTTATTAGCCATACAAATTTGGTCAAATAATTTAATCTCTATGAACTGTTGTTTCTTCCTTTGAAAAAGAAGATGGAGTTAAAGTCCAACTCATGTGTTTATTGGAGCAATTGAATCAAACATAAATGCATGAAGGAAGTTATTTTTAAATGGATGATTCTTTAAAAATGAAAGCTTCATCATCATATCATGTTTGGACAACTTTGTTGACTGTACCATTTTAGTTTTTCTACAGCTGGTTCATTCAAAGACAATGTCAAACCCACTGTGAACCTACCATTCAACCTCCCAGGCATAGTAGCATCTTTGTTTCATGTGACAGTTTGTTAATGCTACTGCTGTTGCTGATGTTACCTTGTATTGAAGTATATTAATTCATGTTTATGTCTTCAGAAATAGACCCTGAAATCCTAAATATCAAAAATTGTCTTATTCATATTTGTATCTTCAGTACTTAAAACAGTGCTATCACTCAATACATATTTTGTGGATAAGTGAATAATTCAATGAATAAATGATGTGGAGATCTTTCTCCCCATATTTCCTACCCAGTAATCCTAGTTCAATCTCTAATTTTGGACAATTTTGAACCTGAGGATTTTTGAAGATTTTATAGTATTGTTAAACAATACTTTGTTAGAAAACCATTGACTACTTTTTACTTTAATTTATAGTAACACTGATATGTCATTCAAAACTAATCTCCCAGTAAATTTACATGTGTCACAGTCATAGTTTCTTAGTCCACTCAAAGGCTGCCATAACAAAACGTCATAGACTGTGGCTTAAACAACACACATTTATTTCTCACAATTCTGGAGGTTGGGAAATATAGGATCAAGGTGCTGGCAGATTTATTTTGAGTTGAATTCTCACTCGGTCACCCAGGCTGGGGAGTGCAGTAGCATGCTCATAGCCACCACAGTCTCTACCTGCTGGGCTCCAGAGATCCTTCCGTGCTGGCAGATTTGATGTCTGATGAGGGCTGCTTTCTGGGGTCCATAAATGGCCATATTCTCACTATGTCCTCACATAAGAAAAGAGGCAAAGGAACTCTCTGATGTATCTTTTATAAGGGCACTAATCATCCCCCAAAGGCCTCAACTCTGAATACCATCACAGTGGGAATTAAGTTTAAACATATGAATTTGAGAAGACACAGACATTCAGTCTATGGTACATAGTGTTAATAGAAATTGTTGTTTGTCTTTATTAATTCATCCAACAACCAATATTTGTTTATTTATTAAAAGCACTTGATGGAAATAATAATGAAGGCATGAATCCCCTGCTCTTTGAGAATTTATTTAGTAGGAAATATAAGAAAAACACAAAATATTCCTCAGTAAGTATGCATTATCCTTTCTAGAATTACAGTGTTACCTGTATCTACCCTTTCTTCTCTAACAATGACTCCCTTTACCTGGGTCTAGTGGTGTACAGACCAATTTGAAAAGGGTTTGAAATGTTCATTGCCTGTGTGCTACTAAATTTTTTTTCACACACATTTAAATGCCTGAAAGACTCATTATTTGATAAGAGGAAGTATAGAGTAAAAAAATGAATAGTCTGATGTCTGATACCTGGAGTAAGCAAAGCAAAACTTGATCTTATATCTCAACATTATGTATCATTCCATGTTATTGTTTAGGCGTTCACTTAAATTGACTGTTTTATTGGCTTAAAATAGTCACTCATTCTGCAATTAGTCAGTTGCTTCAATTAAATAAAAATATAATTGTAAACGGCTTCAAACTTTTAGTGAAAGTGGGAAGGCAGTGAAAAAAAAAGTAAGAGAATATGATAATTTGTGTAACAGAACTCCATCTCCGTCTTTTGTAGGGCTCATTTCTCTCTCACAGTTTTTTGTCTCATTGGGAGAACTCTAAATTTTGCTCTTGATTGTATGACTTACAAAATTTTTCTCTTTGAAATGCACAGGCCCTATATCTATTAAGGTTGAGCTTACAGTAGGAAACTGCACATTGAAGCCCAAATATGGCATACAGATAATAAGTGAAACTAGAGCTCTGAGGATCACCATTTTAGACCATGGTGATATATCTTTCTGAATTCCTGTAATAACAGCAGCAGCAAGAGCAATTCTATAATTGGATGTCCACATAGGCACTATAGATAGCAGAAATCTAGGTTAGATGCACACTTCTATTCTCTTATAACATCCTGTACTTGCCCTACATATCACTCTGGCACTATAATATAATTCCTTGCTTTTCTCTAATCCACCCCATAGACCCTAAGTTTTGTAAGAGCAGATACCTGCTCTATTTTTCCAACTGTCCAAGAGATGGAAACACTGCCATCATGAGGAGTATTATTAGAGAACCTAGGAACTGCAGTGGTGCTGAGTTCATGGACAACCTGGTCTCTACTGAAGCCGGCACCATTTTTAACAGGACCCAGGAGTCACTGGAGAGTGAAGTCAGGCTCATCTAGCCTCCACTCTAATGAGCAACAGCGCACGTGGCCTTAACCTAGGCAACAATTTGTCTTCTGTGTATTGGTATCTGAAAAGGCATTCAAGGAATTCAGTTGTATAGCATTCAGCAGTTTTCCACGTGACAACCCTGTAGCAGTGATGCACCTCCACTGCCCAAGTTGTTCTTTAGTCCTTGCCCAACATGTCTTTTATGGACAATGCTCACAACAAACCAGCTGATCCATAGTTGTTTGTTGAATAACAATAGAGGAACGAATGAATGCAATATTTCTGGGTACTAAATCCCAGGACAGTTTAGGGAATAAATATTTGGTGATATGAAAGAAAAAAGAAAAACTCCTTCATGAGGTAATTTAAGATTCAAAATGTTTGCAGAGATAACATACCTAGAGCAAGCTTAGTTAAATAAAATCAAACCTTTATTTAAGATAGACCAGATGAATGGAATATCCTATATTTGACTGATATTGAATTTCTTCATATGTTTAAAAGTTATTCTTTCTGACATTTTTACTCAGTAATTTATTGTGGAGACCTAACCATGTCAATTCATGCAAATATAATCCATTCATTTTACCACTGTATTGTACTTATACAATTGTGTGTAACACAAATTATATTTCTCTATAACTTGAGTTGGCATTAGTAGAAATTCCCACGTGAAACAGCTGACTAAAGTTTAATAAAGAGGGTATTTCTCAAAAATGTGATAGGGCTTCAGCAAATCCCCAATGTTAACGCAGTATCCCTGGGTCTAGAAGTAATAAAGAGCCCTACCCAGCATTAGATCTGAAGGAAAACGAAGTAGTTACCCAAACTTTGGGAAGGTAAATAGAGAGAAGGTAGAGGACAGGACTGTCTAACAAGAACTGTGGTCTTCACAGAGGGAAAATGCAGCCAAGTCAGGATGACCTTGCAGGGAGGCTGCTGAGGAATCCATACCTCAATTCCACCCGTCTTTAAAAACCTCCCATTGTCTGGCAATGCCTTCCACTGGCTAAATAATCAAGAACTGGAAGTAAAGCGAATTCATTGATGTATTCAAACTGATTCATTCATCTCCCAAAGCACAGAATAAATGCAGAAGGGTAGAGAGAAGATATGAAAGTGAAAGCAAGTTTTTCAGTAGCATATCATGGGTTATTTGTGGAGAGAGAGAGAGAGAGAGAGGCAGAGCAAGCAGAAGGAACTTTCTTGTGTTTGTCTCCTGAAACAAAAGGGTAAGCATATAATACCTAGGAGTTGAATTGCTGTGTAATTGTTATCTATACTATCAAAATTGCTTGGTAATGCCATATGGTTTTCCAAAAATTTTGTTTGAATGTGTACTCAAATCACATATGTATGACAATTCCTTTTGTCACCCTGAACTTTCTATCCTTAACATCATTTGTTTTCTCAGACTTTCCCTTATTCTTGATAAGTTTCAGCATAGTTTTTTAAACTTTTATTTTATTTTTTCAGTTTTCTTCCTCAGGTAACTATTTTTTATGGTCCTTTTATGATTTTGTTATTCTTATTGATCGTATACCTGTTTGATAGATAGAGAGACAGACAGATACTTCTTTACCTGTCATATGAATAGGAAATAACTTCAAGTATGTATGCTGTTTTTATCCTCTTTGCAGTGTTTTTTATTAACCAAATATTCATAATTTTCAGATAATTTTTATAGTTATGGATTTGAAGTCTTTTTTATATAAATTCTTCCCTATCCAGGGTTTAAAAAAAGATGGTTTTCTATACCATCTTTTAAAATTTTTAATATTTTATTTTTATATTTAAGTATCTAATTCAACTCAATTTTTATATTTACATAAAATATAAAAATTATATTCAGATAAAATATGAAATTTATATTTTTATCTGAGTTTTGCTAGGGGATAGATATGCAAGTGACTTTATATTTCAATATTTTATAGAGAAATTTTTATTGTATATGAAGGTAAGGATCTAGTTTGTTTTTCCATGTAGATTAGCAATTATCCCAGTTCCTTGTTTAATAATCCATCCCTCTTTAATTTCTACCCTGAATTTCCCTTCTGAAGGATGAAAAGAGACCATACTTATTTATTAGCCTCATTTCTTATTGTTTAAGAGTGACCCCAGAAGTATCAACTTTTATATATTTCTGAGTTGCATGTAGGAATATAGAATAAGCTTAGATAAGCACCAAAGCAAGAAATAAAAAGTATACAAGACTTCACTGACAGATGGAACTTGGAGAAAGCTGGCCAAAGCCTGAGACAAACTAGTCACTTCAACAGTCGACAACAGAGGAGATAAGAGTTGAATGAAGCCAAGGAAACTTTGAAATTGTATGGAAGAGGTATCCAATAGCTTTGTAAAATTTATGTTTTTTTTCTGAATTTTGCTGGAGGAGAGATATGCAAGTGACTTTATATTTCAATTTTTAATAGAAAAATCTTGTTAAACTCTCCTAATAACTCTATTAATTAGTATTTATATTTTTGTTTTTATTTTACATTCAAATGTCACTATGGGTTTTATGTTTTATTTTTGCATGAGTTGATTTTTTTTTTTTTTTGAGTTGGAGTCTCATTCCGTTGCCCAGGCTGGAGTGCAGTGGCACGCTCATGGCCACCCCAGCGTCGACCCGCTAGACTCTGGCGATCCTTCCTCCTCAGCCTTCCATGTAGCGGGAATTACAGGTGCTAGCTACCCTGCCCGGTTAATTTTTTGATTTATTGTAGAGACGAGGTCTCGCCAAGCTGCCCGGCTGGTCTCCAACCTGCGGTCTCAGGCAATCCACTCGCCTCGCCTCCCAAAGTGCTGAGATTACAGGCTGAACTTAAAAACAAATATTTTTATACATCTTTTAGGATAATCATATGAGTTTTTAAATTATTTTTCTGTTACAATATAATTATTTGTGTCACTTAATTTTACCAATATTTCATTATTGAGATTAATGAAATGTTGTCAAGTCAAATTATATTTTTATCATTGCCGAATGTTTTTCTAATTTTGGCTTTTTTACATTTTTGCATGTATGTTTCTAAGTGATATTTATCTAAAGTTCTTTCTTCCACTGAAGACTACCTCTACTATTCTATTCCATGGGTGATTTTTTATAAATCTGGAATTATCTCTTCTTTAAACATCTGGGAAAATCTTCCTCTAAAGCAGTCCTCCTTTTTTTTTTCTTCATGAAATAATTGTTGTTCTGTCTTCAAGCTCATTATCTCTTTTCTTTATCATCTTCATTCTATTAATAAAATGCAGTTTTCTCTACATTTATCAGTAATAAGTAATGTTTCAAATATTAGCCATAGAATGTGTCAACATGTTTTCTAATAACCTTTTAAATCTCTGTTGTAATGTTACGTTCCCCTTTTTCATTTTTATTTCATAGTTTATTCTCTTTTTTGCCTTGACTATGTTTGTCATAAATTTATTAATTTTTAAAATCTTATCAAAAATGTATTTTTAGCTCTGTTTATTATTTCTATTTTACATGTGTTTTCTATTTAATTAATTTCTGCTCTTTTTTACTTATTTCCTTTTAATATTTGACAGCTAATTCTGCTATTTATTTCCTAACTTTTTATATTGAGTGTTTAGGCTATTAATATTTAACTTGTCTTCTTTTCTGATACAGTCATTTAAGTCTCTAAATTTCGAAGAACTGCTTTATAAGCATCTCATTAATTTTATATGCGTTATGTTAAATTTAATTCCTGAATATTTTATAACACCTATATTACTTTTGTTTGATCCATGGATTGTTTGAAAGTGTATTTCTTAAATTTCTAAGGATATAGGTATTTAAAGTTACTTTTATTTTTATAAATTTAAAATGCAAGTGCATGTTGGTTTAACAATATGATATGTATTATATCCCTGAAATTTGTTGAGACTTTCTTATCATCTAGCACATAATCAAGTTTTTTTTTTTTTTTTTTG
>CAUYQG010271019.1:0-12843 GCA_963574415.1 Tarsius wallacei | reverse complement strand
GTGCCTATATTTGATTAAGGATAATAGATAATCTATTACCTGCCCAGGCCCTGTAGCTAGACTTCCTCTCACTAAAAAAAATAAAATAAAATAAAAAATCAACAGATCTCAAAGAATATCTGGAGTGGGAAAAGACAAATTGATTTTAAACAAGATGAGAGAGGAATGGAAGAGAACTCATTCATACTATATTAGAGCTCATAAGGTCTGCATATCTTGCATAAACAAGGTTAAAAAAAAGGCATGACAGTTATGCAAATATATTATAGTAAAATATTTTAAAGAAAAAAGAGAAAGAGGAACCAAACCACCAAGCAAACAAACGCACACACAAAAGAGAGAGCAATTAAATGGACTCAGTTTGGAAGAAAACAGGGCAAGGAAGATAATCAGATTTCCCACATGTATCAGAGAAAAATTGAATGAAATTTCATTCAATAAAACAGACCTTAAAGATGAGAAAAATTTTAAAAAGTAGAATAGCGTGAAAATGGAAACTGGAATGAAGGTATAAAATTGAGAACTAGAAAAATATTAGAGTTACCAGTTAATAAGTAAGGGAAAGGAACATAATAATGACAAAGATAAAATTCTTGAGATAATTACTGTAAATTCAGAAAAATAAAAGACAAGGAATAAAGTAATCATGAAGCAGGTGATATAGAGGGAAGAAATGATCCAACATAGGAATAATTGATTTCCTCCAGCTAGAGAACTGCACTAATGGAATAGAAAAAGTATACAGGAAACTTTCTCCCAAATAAAGGACAAAACAAACTATAGATTCAAATGGTGTGTGGTATACAATTAAAAAACTGATGAAGAAGAATTTTACATGGATATTTTACTCCAAATAAAAGGTGAAGACTGTACTCAACCAGCTAGGATTTTATACCCATTAATCTGTACTAAACTTAAAAAAAGTAAACATTATACTTCATGTTAATATAATATATAGTATATTACATTTCCTTGCATAAACATAGCACACTGCCTTTACCCATTTGTTGCATATTGTTTCTATTCCATTTAGCATTGGTGATATTGATGAATAACATTGTTTTTGCAAATTATGGTGCAATGCAAAGCCATATGTCCATATGTCCATATTACACAATTTAGTGTCTAATAGTAGAATAATCATAGGGCCCTAACTTTCTTAACTCTTCCAGATATTGCCAAATTGCTCTCCAAAATAGCTGGGCTAATGAACACTTCCTATATTTCTGTGTAAAGCTTTGTTTTTGTGCAACTTAACAAATGTTTAGTATTGATTTTTCACTGATTAATTTTATTCAATGTCATTAAATGTGCAATAGTAAAAAAAATTAAAAAAATAAAAAAGTAAACAGAAAGCAGCTTCTAGACCTCAAAGTGTAGCTCAAATGGGAGAAGGCAAATCAATTCCATCTTATATCAATTGATTTGCCTCAAGGCCCCAGTATGACATATGTCTCCTTTACCTATGACCTCATCTTGTATTTATTCTTAACAGTACCTTCTCTGCACTGGCCATACTCGCTTCCTTGCTGTCACTGAATACACCAGGATATGTTAATCCCTCATGATTTTTGCATGGATTCTTCTTTATACCTGGAAGGCTCCTCACCAGGTGTCCACATGCCTGGATTCTTTATTGACTTTCCAATAAGGCTTATCTTGCACACACTGTTAAAATTGATACAAAATGTTCAGTTTTTCTTGTCCAATTTTCTCAGTTGATTTTCTCCATAGCAATGATTGTCTTCTGATATACTATGTAATTCACTTTTTGTTTTAGTGTCTGTTTCCCCCTATGATATGATGCATGTGCTCCTTGGTTTTTTTGGTTTTTTTTTTTTTTTTTTTTACTGTTCTGCTCTTGGTTCTTAAAGTAAATGACTGGTACCTTGTAGGTAATTGATAAATATCTATTAAATAAATGATGCATGTGGGTAATTACATGCCGAAGAAGTAAGACAGCTACCTTCAGGGAACAAGCATGTAAATAAATAAAGGCAATAAAGGTACCAGGGCAGTGGCGTGCTGGAGCAAGTGTGCACTAGCCACAGAGCCAACTATGTGTGTCACTTCTCAATCTGTGTTCAATAACGTGATGGGGTAACTTGGCATCAGCAATGGGAGCATCTACACCACAGAAATCAGCAAATACACAAACAGGAGCTCTTTTTTTAGAGAGCTGGTTATTCAACCTTTACCAACACAGCTACATACAGGAAGCAGAACTGAACTTGGAATCAGAGGACTGAAATTTGAATCCCAGCTCTAGTTCTCTAATTTGGGAAGATTATTTCCCTCTGCTGAGCCTGAGTTTTCTTAACTTTAAAGTGGGTGAGAGAAAACCCATCACAAAGGTAGTTTGAGATAAAACACATGGAAGGGACTTTGGGATCCCTGAGCTCTACTTACTTGGTGTCTCCACCCCACATAACCCAACCACCAATGAAAATCTTCACTATCTACTTCCTGGATTGTCTAGCCTATGGAGGAACAAGATATATATATATATATATATATATATATTTTTTAAATTTGAGGGGTACATATGCAGGTTTTTTTACATAGATAAATTGCATGATGGTGAAATTCGGGCTTCTGTTGAACCCACCCCCTCAAAGGTGGTATGCATAGAACCTGATAGGTGGTTTTTCAACCCTTTCCCCAGTCTGTCCCTCCTCTCTTTGTTAGTCCCTAGTGTCTGTTGTTCCTATTCTTATGATTGAGTGTGCCCAGTGTCTAGCCTGCACTTATGAGTGAGAATATGTGGTACTCAGTTTTCTGTTTCTGTGATAATTCATCTAGAATGTTGGCCTCTCACTGCATCCATGTTGCTGCAAAGGACACGATTTCAATCCTTTTTATTGCAGTGTAAATAAATCCGGTCCACTGTTGATGGGCACCTAGGTAGGCTCTACGCTTTTGCTATTGTGGAAATTGCTATGGTAAACACACGAGTGCAGGTGTCTTTCTGGTAGAATGATTTATGCTTTGGTTATATACCCCGTAGTGGGATTGCTGGGTTGAATGGTAAATCTATTTTTAGGTCTTTGTAAAATCTCCAATCTGCTTTACACAGAGGTCAAACAAGCTTATATTCCCACCAACAGTATATGAGCATTCCCTTTTCTCTACAATCTCCTAACATCTGCTTTTTTTTTAAAAAAAAACTTTTTAATAATGGCCAATCTGACTCGTATGAGATGGTATCTCATTGTGATTTTGATTTCTTTTTTTTTTTTTAACTGTCCCATTTTTATTTTATTTATTTATTTTTTATTATAAAGATGTGGGGTAAATTCAGGGTTAGGTATACAAATGTTGATGATGCAGGTACCCTTGCTGATGAGGTATGCCCCTCCCTCCCCTAGCAGTTTCCCTCAACTGTCAATCCAACTGCCCCCCCTCCCGACAGCTTGCTACTACTGCCAATCACTTTCTCATAGTATTATAATTGTTCAAGGTCTGCTTATGAGTGAGAACATATGGTACTCAGTTCTTTGTTTCTGTGATAGATCACTGAGTATGATCAACTCTAAATCCATCCAAGTTGCTGCGAAGTCCATGTTTGTCTTTCTTATGGCTGTATAATATTCCATTGTGTATATGTACTACTTTTTTTTATCCAGTCCAGTTTCGATAGGTAACATGGTTGGTTCCATGATTTTGCTATTGTGAATAGAGCTGCAACAAACATACGTGTGCATGTATCTTTTTCGTAAAATGATTTGAGTAGCTCTGGGTATATTCCCAATAGGGGAATTGTTGGGTCATATGGAAGGTCAATTTCTAGTTCTTTTGAAACCACCACACTTTCTTCCAAAGAGGCTGTACTAGTTTGCGTTCCCACCAGCAGTTTAGAAGTGTTCCTTTTCTCCTCATCCTCGTCAGCATCTGTTGTTGTTTGTTTTATTTGTTTTTGTTTTTGTTTTTTTTTTGAGTTGGAGTCTCACTCTGTCGCCCAGATTGAAGTGCAGTGGCCGCTCCCGGCCACCGCAGCCTCGACCTGCTGGGCTCCGGCGATCCTTCCGCCTCAGCCTTCCAAGTAGCTGGAACTACAGGCGCGCGCCACCACGCCCGGTTAATTTTTTGATTTATTGTAGAGATGAGGTCTCGCTTGCCCAGGCGGGTCTCGAACCCGCGGGCTCAGGCAATCCACTCACCTCAGCCTCCCAAAGGCGCGGGATTTGTTTGTTTTATTAATGATGGCTATTCTTACTGGGGTTAGGTGGTATCTCAATGTGGTTTTGATTTGCATTTCTCTTATGATGAGTAAGGCTGAGCACTTTTTCATGTGTCTGTTGGCTGCCCGTATATCTTCTTTTGAGAAGTGTCTATTCATGTCTTTTGCCCACTTTTTAATGGGGCTGTTTGTTTTTTCCTTTCGGCCTCATTTGAGTTCCTTGTGGATCCTAGATGTTAGGCCTTTGTTAGATATACAGTTGGCAAATATTTTTTCCCATGGACATTTTAATTATATTTATTCTTCCAATGGGATTTTCCCCCCATTTGTCAGTGTCATCTTTAATTTCTTTTAGCAGTGTTTTTTTAGTTCTTGTTGTAGATATCATTTACCTCCTTAGATGTATTCTGAGGCATTTTACTTTTTGTGGCTATTGTGAATGGGACTGTGTTTTTGATTTGGTACTCAGCTTGTTTGTTGCTGGTGTATAGAAATGCAACTGATTTGTGAGCATTGGTTTGTACCCCGAGATTTTACTGAAGTAATTTATCAGTGCTAGGAGTTTCTTGGTGGAATCTTTAGGGTTTTCTAGATACAGACTCATATAATCTACAAAGAGAGATAATTTAACTTCCTCTTTTTCTGTTTGGATAAACTTTATTTCTTTCTCTTGCCTGATTTCTCTGGTTAGGACTTTCAGTTCTATGTTAAATAGGAGTGGTAAGGGTGGACATACTTTTCTTGTTCTGTTCTTCATGAGAATGTGTCCTGCCTGTTAAGTATGATGTTGGATGTCGGTTTGTCATGGACGGATCTTAATATTTTGAGGAATGATCCTTCAATGCTTAGATGGTTGAGGGTTTTTATCATAAAGGAATGTTAGACTTTATCAAATACTTCTTCTGTGTCTATTGAGATAATCACGTGATTCTTGATTTTACTTCTCTTTATTTGGTGGATTACATTTATTCATTTGCATATGTTGAATCAACCTTGCATCCTGGGAATAAAGCCCACCTGATTGTGATAAGTGATCCTTGTGATGTGCTGTTGGGTGCAGTTTTCTGGTATTTTGTTGAGGACTTTTGTGTCTATGTTCATCAGGGATATTGACCTGCAGTTTTCCTTCTTTGTTGCGTTTTTGCCATTTTTTGGTATCAGGATGATATTGGCTTCTTAGGTCAAGTTAGGGAAGAGTCCTTCCTTCTCAATTGCTAAGAATAGTCTCAGTAGGATTGGTACCAGCTCTTCCTTGTACGTCTGATAGAATTTGGCTGCGAATTCACCTGGTTCTGTGCTTTTTATGGTGGGTGGGTTTTTTGTTACTGATTCAATTTCATAGCTTGCTATTGATCTGTTCAGGGTTTCAATTTTTTCCTATTCCAATCTTGGGAGGTTTTGTGTTTCTGGGAATTTGTCCATTTCCTTTAGATTTTCTAATTTATGCACACACAGAGATTTATAATAATCTCTGATAATCTTTTTGTATTGCTTCAGGATTGGTTGTAATGTAACCTTTTTTTCATTTGTTATTTATTAGAATTTTCTTCTCTCACTCTCTCATGTTAATCTGTCCACGGGATCTGTCAATCTTGTTTATGCTTTCAAAGATTCAGCTCTTCCACTTTTTGATCCTTTTATTTTTGGTCTCAATTTCATTTAGATCTTCTCTGACTTTGGCAGTTTCTTTTCTTCTGCTAGCTTTGGATTTACTTTGTTTGGTTTTTCTAGTTCCTTTAGGTATGACATTAAGCTTTTTTTAAATTTGAGATTTCTCCATTTTCTTCATGTGACTGTGTAATGTTATAAGCTCCCCTCTCAGCACTGATTTAATAGCATTCCAGAGGTTTGGGTATGTTGTGTTTTTATTTTCATTTGTTTCTAAGAAATTTTGATTTCTTCTTGATTTTATTGTTTATCCCAAATTGTTCAGGAGTAAGTTGTTTAATTTCCATATATTTGTTTTGTTTTGAGGGCTTCTTTTAGTGTTGATAATTATTTTTACCCTGCTGAGGTTTGAGATGATGTTTGATTTCAACTTTTTGAAATTTACTCAAACTTGATTATTTGTAATACATTTTCAGATACATTTTAAAATATTTTGTTCATGGTTTTGATTTTTAGTCTGTAATTTTGCAATTTAGCTACAAAATTTTGTAGATAAGCTTTTCTTATCTAGTTTTGATGTCAAGGTTACACAGCTCATTAAATAAGTTGTGGAGAATTTTCTAATTTTCTGGTTTTTGGAACAATTTTCATAACATTGAAATTATTTAATCTTTCTATATTTGATAGAATTTGCTTGCTTCTGGACCTGATGGTATTTTGACAGCTATATTTCTAATTATTGATTTAATTTATATAAAGGTTATAAAGATACTCAGGTTTTTGTTTTTGTTGATTCAGTTTTGATGTTACATTGCCCCAACAATTTGTATATTTTATCAAGTTTTCAAAGCTATTATATAACCATAATGTCTTCATCTTTTTTCTTTTTTGAGTTGGGGGTCTCACTCTGTCACTCAAGCTGGAGTTCACGGCTCACCGCAGCTTCAACCTCCTGGTCTCAGGTGATCCTTGTGTTTCAACCTCTTGAGTAGGTGGGACTACAGATGTGCATCACTATGTCTGGCTAATATTTTTACTTTTTGTAGAGATGAGGTCTTGCTATGTTGCCTAAGCTGGTCTGGAACTCCTAGACTCCTGAGATCGCCACCTCGGCCTCCCAAAGTGTTGGGCCATTTTCACTATTTTTTAAAAAGTAGCATAATCTATACAAAATACCCATGGAGTCTAAACACCTATCTGTAACATTACTAGAATACTGTCATCAAGAAAATAACTCATGCTGAATATCAAGAAGCCAGAATCTTCTGAAACAAGAAGACAAGGTATATAAAGTACAGTTAAAAATAAAAGAAAATGAACTCAACAAAATCAAAATTACTAAGTGAGAAGAGAATATAAAGCCTGTAGTTTTTGTACTAAAAACAGAAAATATAAAAGCAAAAATACATTATTTCTAATAGGATATATTTTATTTATCATAAAGAAGAAAAGGATTGAAGGCTGGGAAACATGATGGCTAAATTAATATTTTTAATTGATTTTGAGATTGGATTTCTACATAGAATTATAATTTTGGTAGATGTCAAATAACTGTGTGCCTCATTGCTGCTCTTCTGTTTGGACTGTTTATTCGTAACTTCTCTCTCTTTTATTTGTAAATTTTTTTTTTGAGTTGGAGTCTCACTCTGTCGCCCAGACTGGAGTGCAGTGGCTGTTCCCGGCCACCGCAGCCTCGACCTGCTGGGCTCCGGGGATCCTTCTGCCTCAGCCTTCCAAGTAGTTGGAACTACAGGCGCGCGCTACCACGCCCGGCTAATTTTTTGATTTATTGTAGAGATGAGGTTTAGCCAAGTTGCCCAGGCGGGTCATGAACCCATGTAAATTTTGCCATCAATTTGGCTATAGTTTTTTCAGAGAACCTACATTGGCTTGATTGTCTCTATTAAAATAATTTACATTTACTGTTACAAAGATGTCACTTATCTTTATTGCTTTTTTTCTTCTAAGTTTCTCCTATTCTTTTTCTAATATTTTCAAGTTGTGAACATTTAGTTTTTATTAAGTCTTTTTTTCTTATCTAATATCAGCATTTAAGAATATTTATTTTAGGCCAGGCGCGGTGACTCAAGTCTGTAATCCCAGCACTTCTTTTTTTTCTTTTGAGTCGGAGTCTTACTCTGTCGCCCAGGCTTGAGTGCCGTGGCATGCTCACGGCCACCGCAGCCTCGACCTGCTGGACTTAGGCGATCTTTCCACCTCAACCTTCCAAATAGTTGGAACTACAGGCAGACTCTACCACACTCGGCCTATTTTTTTGATTTATTGTCGAGACGAGGTCTCACCAAGTTGCCCAGGCTCGTCTCAAACCCCCAGGTTCAGGCAATCCTCTCGCCTCGGCCTCTCAAAGTGCTGGGAATACAGGTTGGGCCATCGTGCCTGGCCAATCCCAGCACTTTGGGAGGTGGAGGTCACAGGATTGCCTGAACTCAGGGGTTCGAGACCAGCCTGAGAAACATGGCAAGCCCTTGTTTCTACAATAAATAAAAAAATCAGCTGGGTGTGATGGTGCATGCCTGCGGTCCCAGCTACTTGGAAGGTTGAGGCGGAAGGATCACCTGAGCCCAGTAGGTCGAGGCTGCAGTGGCTGTGGGCGTGCCACTGCACCCCAGCCTGGGCGACAGAGTGAGATTCCAACTAAGAAAACAAATGTGTATATATATATATATATTTTAATTAACCATTTAGCCCTACTCCACGTTTTGTTGTGTTGTTACTCATTATTATAAAGTTTTAAATATCTTAACATTTTCATTATATTTGCTCCTCTGAGTTAGGAGTTGAAACACACTTTAAAATTTTTGAAATATGGAGGTATGCCTAAGTTAATTTTATGTTTAATACTAATGACTAGCTTAATTTCATAATTGTGTAGGAATGTGATCAGTAAGAAATTTATATTTTGAAATTTATTGGCAGTTGATTTAAGGCCAAATACATGGTCAGATTTTATAAAAGTTTCCTGTGTGTTTGTAAGCATATGCCTTCTCTACTATGGGCTATCTGTGAGTTCAAGTTTTTCTTTGTGCTTCTATTTCCTTGTATTGTTCAATTCTATATCTGTATTCAGTTTTGCATGCTTTATCTATTAATTAATGAGAAGTATGACAAAGTTTTTCACTATGCTTATGTTATTTTGAGTCGCAATTTTTGATGTCCATATGGGGAGCTTATATCATTAAGCACACATGATTTTTATATATATGAAATATATATAAAATATGTACATATAGTTCATATATTCATGGTAAATCTTTTATCACAAATAATACTTCATGGCATAAAGTCTATATTATCTGTTATTCATATAAGGGGATACCCCGCCAAACCCAGAGTTATCTTTTGGAGGGTAGGCCCCTTGTAGTACAGGTTTCCCCTGTTAGTTAAGTATTCTAGGGACCTGTCAGCATCCAGTGTACCAGTTAGCATTGTTGTGAGAGGTTGCATTCAGCTTCAGTGAATTTTTTCTGGAGATGCTTTCACACATTTGCCTATTTCATGATGAGTGATATACACAAACAACCTGCCCCTACCTCCCTGAGTATTCAGCAGCATTTGACCATAATAGCATGACCCCCATGGCCCATCTTCCCTAATCACCCAATCTCACCCTGCGTGACATTTTTTTTGTTTGTCTTCCCAGATGAAAAAAGTCCTCAAAGGGAAATGTTTTGCAGATATGGAAGATGTGAAACAAAAAATGGCAGGAGCTTTAAAAGTCATCAAAATTGATGAGTTCAAAAACTTTCGAACAGTGGAAAAAGTGTCTTGATAAATGTATTGTACCAGATGGAGAGTACTTTGAAGGTGACTGAAGCTTAAACATGAGAATATACAATTTTTTATAAATAAATCCCAGATTTTGGGAGCAATCCTCCCTTGTATAGTCATCATAATGGCTTTCTTTTTTTCTATAGATAGGCCAACAGTTTCTTTGTTTATATATCTTTTAAATTTTTATTTTCAAGATATGGGGTACAATTCAGGGTTAGGTATACAAATGGTCATTGTACAGGTAAAGTTTGGGCCTTACTTTGATCCCCATGCCACCTGGCTTGGGATCAGGTACCCTTATTGATGAAGTGCCGGCTTTCTTTTGATTGATTTTGTCTGGTGTATCTTTCCCCAAGCCTTGACTTCAAGCCTATCTTGTCTTAATGCATTAAGTTTTCCTATTATAACTTGTAAACCTTAGTTTTGTTTTTCTCTTTTCCAGACTTTTCAATTGATTCATATTTTTAAATTCAATTTTTCTGTTTATTTTCCTGGAGGCTATACATTGCATTTCTATCATTTTGTGGTTACCCTTAAAATGTTAACATGAATAATTGATTTAACACAGTCTAAAGTTGATCATTATCCTTACTCTCCTCTTGCATAACACAAGGACTTTAGAATAGCTTAAAACAAATTCCCTCTTAAATGTTATTTCTACTTAGTGCATTATTTCAATCTTTTTAAAGCTATAAAATCAAATATTATTATTGCTTGAGACAGTATTTGTTTAGGTCTAACCATGTGTTTGCCAATTTCTTTGTTCCCCCTTCTTAGTGAATCTCTGCCTTCCCTGCTGGGATAACTTTATTGGTTTACAATGTGTTTTTAAAAATAGGGTATTGTATGTTATTGCATACTCTCTTGTTTTTATTTCTTGTTTGAAAATGAATTTATTTTTCATCTCTATTCTTGAGTGATAGTTAAACCATGTGTGATATTCTTGATTTATGGCTATTTTCTCACAGCATTTTAAAGATATTAATTCACTGTGTTCTATCTTCCAGTGTTACTGTCGAACAGTTTGCTGCCTTTTTAACCAGAATTCCTTTGTGATTCATCTCCCTTTCTCTCTGACCCCTTTTTTGCAATCTTCTGATGCTCAGTATATGTAATAATTCATAATCATAAATGCCTTCCTTTATAACTAATCTAAAATATCTTATGTGTTAGAATGAGTATTTTTCTTATTCTTATGAAAATTATACTTGTATGTGGTTATTTGCCATATACTATTATTTATTATTATTTTATATATTGATTTGTATATATTGTTATCCATCTGAATATTTTATATTAATATTTTAATTACTAATTATTTTAATTAACATTTACTGAATATCCTCTATTTGCCTGGAATTGTTCTAGATACCACCAACAGAGGAACAAAGAAAGCAGAGAAGACCTGTGCTCTAACAGAGCTTACCTTTCATGTTAGTTGATTAAGTCCTGCCTCATTCTTCCATAGGCTTTACAAATATTGAATCATTAGAATTTTCCTTATGTGTATGATTTTCCACTCCTTAATAGTTCTTATCTTTCTCTTATGGCTCCTTAGCACCTACTTCGTAACCTTCTATCTGTTGAAGTTACTGTTAATGAAGAGTCAGTGTAAGGTCTTAATGAGGATTTTGGTGACCTCAGATGCAAAGTTCTCTTTAATTTCAGAGCTAGAAGTATACACACCAAAGTGGAATTCAGGATACCAGGACCCTTGTTCAAGCTCCAATGGTTGAATGGCCTTGAAAAAAATCCCTAAACCATTCTGAGTTCTAATTTCCTAAATTCCAAAATGAAGAGGTGTTCTCAATGACTCTTTAAGTTTGTTTAAGTCTGTTACTTTGGTTTCCAAAGCAGTAGAAGGTGGATGCCTTAGTGATAAGTCCTGAAATTTTTTCTCTCCTATTTAGTCATAGGGATAAATAGTCTTTCTTACATAAAGTATCAAGAATGCCTTCATTTGCAAGTACAGAAAACTCAGTTTGGTGGCTTCAACAAGTAAGAGACTTATTAACTGAAAGGTATGATTTTGAGTATAATCTGAATTTCCTTAGTCCTGCATTTCAATTATGCCAGGTATTCTTTTGAGACAAAAGCAAGATGCCTTCAATCATCTTTGTTCTGTATACATATATGAGGGGGGCCCCAAAACTCGAAATTTATTTACAAAAAATTGTGTATTTATTCTTCCATGTTTAAACTTCAGTCATCTTCAAAGTAGATGCAATATATTTATTGAGATGCTTTTTTCCACTGCTCAAAACAATTTTTGAACTTGTCAATTTTGATACCTTTGAGTACTTCTATCATTTTTTGTTTCACCTCTTCCACATCAGCAAACTATTTCCCTTTGAGGACTTTTTTCATCTGGGGAAACAAACTAAAAAGTTGCTCAGGGTGAGATCGGGTGAACAGAGAGTGTGGGGTACCAGGTTATGCTGTTTTTGGTCAAAAACTGCTGAATAGTCAGTGTGGTGTGGGCAGGTGCACTAGTAAATCACCCATCAAGAAATAGGCAAATGCATTGAATGAATCACCCCCACCGAAAAAATTCACTGAAGCTTTATGCAGCTTCTCACAACAACACTAGGTGGTATATGGATGCCAATGGGTTCCTAGAATAGTTACCAAGGTGGGTGGGGTGGGGTGGGGAGGGCTGTACTACAAGAGGCTCACCCTCCAAATGATTTTGTTTTGTGGGGGGGAATCTCTCTTTGTATATATGCACATATATATAATTTAAAGTGGAGATAGAGAGAGAGAAAAAGAGAGAGAGAGAGAATATTTAACTGAGAGTCAGTGTAGTTACTTTCTACATTCTTAAGTCACTATACCATTGACTTGATGGTCACATAGTTTTTAATTATATACAATGGGATGTGTGTTGTCAATCAATTGAGTTTACCCTGTGGACTACTCTTTGCATAGAAGACAGTGACTATAAATGAATTCTCTGCTATCAATGTTTTATTTCCCTGAAATATGAGTCCTCTCTAGTGCATTTGTTTCTTAGTGCTTAATGCTTAAGAAATACCACAGTCTGACTGCTTAATATTTCTTAATGCTTCAAATATGGTATGATATAATGAAAAGTATATGAGGTTATAGATCATAAGACTTGGATTCAAATGCTTGCCTCTATGAATCTTATCAATTTTATCAACTGTCAAAACAAGAAAGGAAACATTAAGAATCCATGAGAAAAAATTCATCATAAAACTATCTTATACTTATGGAAAATTAACATTTGGCATTCAACAAAT